>CM033641.1:190278756-190406965 GCA_019512145.1 Engystomops pustulosus
AAAGAACACCTTGGCATGTGCTAGTGTTAGATTGGCACTTTAGACATTACCATTCAAGTGAATGAGTCAGTTAACCCCATCTAAGTGTCATCACTGTTTCACTCATTGCTATAGAAAACATAGGCCACATTTATCAGTATTTTTAAACACTTGAAAAACAGATGAAACTTTAGTACAGGACTGTACTGTAAAAACTGAACAAAATCTTATAGAAATCTGAATGAAATCTCATGGAAAAAGACAATTTCTGTGCGTGAAACCATCCTTTTGATTTATTGCAAACAGAACTTAGTTCTCAATATTTAATATTAGTAGTAAGTGTTTTCATGTACAACCCCATTGTGAGCTCATATGTAGCTACGGTAATTATGAATATTAGGCTAAATGTCCCCTCATGTAAAATCATTTTGTATACCATGGTGGGAAACGTTTACAGTTGATATTATTCATTTCATAAAAATACTAAATTCACAACTTTTCAAAGTGTTGTTTTCAACCTATCTACCTAACAAAAAGCTGGAAATTCCTCTAGGTAACAGGTGCATCATTAATACGCGTGTATTCAATTCCTTGCAAGTGGTTTGCACATTAGGGGTGCCACGCTGAACATTGTTTTCTTCACCTTTTTGAAGACCATAAATAACAAGGCTTACAACATTGTTATTTTGAACTAGTTTTTAGGCTGTTAGCAAATGATTACCGTATTTTCCGGACTATAAGGCGCACTTTTGCTTTCCTTACAAGACTAGTTAGCCAGTTCCCATAAGGTATGTGTTTTTCACAGGACTTTATCAGAATATATGAGGAAAAAGTCCCATTTTTTGGGGGGGGCTTTTGTCTTTGAGAACATTGTCCCAGTCTATGCCTTTAAGGTCTTCCCTTAGTTGCTGAAAAATTGCCCTCCTGAAGTTTAGAGTGTTTGTTGTCCCTTCCCTAATGCTCTTATTAAAGCGTAATACAAAATCAATGATATTATGATCACTATTACACAGGTTCCCCCCAACCTGTAGTTTTGATACCCTATCAGGTAAGGCATTTTGTTGTTGACAAGAACCTGTTACCTTTGAAGGACCTGCAGGTCTCTGCCCCCCATGATAAGTACTTCACCATGCTTTGAAGATGCATCCATTTCACTTATTAGCATTTCCTCTGCTGCCTCCATTATATTTGGAGCCCTATAACAAACCCCTAGTAATATTTTATTATTCTTTTTCCCTCGCCTTAACTCCACCCATAGGGACTCCACATTTGCATTTGCGTCACCGATGTCTCGCAGGACAGGCTTAAGGCAAGAATTCACACATAAACAAACCCCTCCCCCTTTTTTATTTATACGATCCTTTCTAAAAAAGACTATAACCATCTATAGTAACAGCCCAGTCATAGCTACTGTCCAGCCATGTCTCGCTGATACCCACTATATCATATTTCAGCTCCAACACCAAGAGTTCCAGTTCCTCCATTTTGTTTGTGAGGCTTCTGGCATTTGAGTACATGCACTTTATATGGTTTTCCCTGTCCGTATTCCTTTTGTTCTTATTCCCCAATCTCAATCCAGCACCCCTTCCTCCCCCATGGACTATGACTCTTCCCAGCTCTCTATCTACACTGTCTATTTGCCGAACCCAAGCACCCAGCAAACAACACACTGTTCGTTATGCACGGTCTTTGTGACAGATTGCCATGTCTGTTCCCCTAATATTTACACATCCCACCACAGCAGATTCCCTCTCGATGGTGTTCAAGGAAAGAATACAGGGCACAGGAGTGTTACAATGTGTGCAATGCCACTTATGGACGTCCTTGTTTCTGAATGGGGATTACAATAGAAATATGCACGAAAAGAAAAGAAGAATTTACAGTCAAAGTACACAAAAATACAGCAGGTTACTGCTAACGGCCCTTAAATTAAGTCCCTTAAACCTAAGTTCCCACTTCAGGACACTGCACCACACTTCAGGATCAACGGCACACTCGCCACCAAGTCGTACACTTGCTGTTCTGAGCTTTTAAGGGTTTTATTGCCACAAAAAGTCTGATGGTAACTGCAACACGATCTGGCTGCAAAACCAGTGTTCAAACCCTGTGCTCAGTATTGAGTGAAGCACATTTTCAGTACTACCGTAATGAGTCTTCTGGGAATTAGGATTTTTTCACACTTGGACTTTGGGGCTCTTTGGGGCTCCTATGCTCATTCTTCCTTGCAGATCCTCTCCAGTTCCTTCAGGTTGGTGCTTAACATTGCTGGACAGCCATTTCAGTTCTCTCAGAGATGCTTACTTGGCTCGGCGGGTGTTGGTTGAGAATTGCCACAAGTTGTTCTGAACCACTGCTTTATCTCTGTACTGTTGTGCTGCAAGAATTTTTCCTTCAATTGCAACAGTCGTCCTGTCCCTGCCCCCCATCATGATGCTTGCCACCACCATCTTCACTATTGGGATTGTATTTGGCAGGGAGGAGCAGTGCCTGGCAGTTAATCCATGCATACCACTTAGAAATAACCGCCAAAACGTACAAACTTGGTCTCATCAGAGCCAGAGAATATTATTCTCATAGTCTGGGATTTCTTCCATGTGTTTTTATGTACAGGGTTTATATATCTTGCACTGAGGACAGCTTTATCGGCAACCTACTGCCATAAAGATAACCAACTAGTGGAAGGCTGCAGTGATAGTTGACTTTGTGTAAAACTTTCTCCACCATCCTCCCCACTGGAGCTCAGCCACAGTGTTTGGGGGGTTTTGTTTTACCTCTCTCACAGACTCTTCTCCACGATTGTGAGTTTGGCTGGATGGCTAGGTAGAGAGAAAGAGTTGATTGTCACAAAACTTATTCCATTGAGGAATTATGGAAGCGACTATGTTATAGGAACTTTGAGTGTGCAGAAATGCTTTTATAACTTTGGTAGATATGTACCGGCCCACAATTATGTCTCTGAGCTCCATGGGGAGTTCCTAGACTCGTGAATCTCATGTGCTCTGCCATGCAATTTGTGAGCTGTGGAAGTGTTTTAATTTAGACATGTGAGGTACCTTTCATAACCAAGGGCCAATAAGCTTAATTAAACACAGCTGGCCATTCTCATGGAGGATAGAAGGACATGGAAGCATGTGTTGTGTCAGGGTAAATGGTCGAGTACTTAGACCATATTTGACTGATGACTTAATAAATTAATAAAAAATATTGCTTTTCATTGTCAGTCAAGGGTGGAGTTCAGAGTTTACATTTGAGCACAAAAAAGTATTAGACCCATAAATTAAGTCTTGTTTATATTTGCCAGTCAATTGGTAAGATTTAAAAACAGTCTTTTTTGCTAATTGGCGTCAATGAAACAACAACGGAAAAAATAAAGGGATCTGAATTCTGCTACTGTACCCATTTATATTAGTAAAATCTGAATCACTGGGAAAGCTTCCATACCCGCCCCCCTCTCCACCAGTGTACCCTTCCTTGGGGAAAGGTGAATGTGGTGGTAATTGAAAGTGCAAAAGCGTGTTTAAGTGTAATTACAAACAGAAGGTGGAATCTGAGACCGAATTACTGTGAACTGGTGATAGGGGTTAAAGGAGATGTCAGGTAATGATTAAAGCTGAAACTTCTTGGAATACATAAAGAGGCACACATCCAATGGGCCCCCTTGAAGGAGAATACTTGGAGAGAAGCACTATACTAACAAAGCTTTGATAAATCCTACCGCGCTGTTTCAGTATGGAACGGAATAGTTCTATAGTGGAGAAGTTTACATCACAAAGAACTACACAAAACGAGTTATTATCCTGACACAAATGGTTGTTTACAGTCCTTTATGTTTTATACTGATCCACAATCAAAGCCATTTTCCGCATATGTAAGCAGCACTTTTGGGACTATGTCCAGGTGGTTTGTACTTACAATTGCCTCGTTCATATGTTGTAAGACATGGGTTATTCTGTTGATTAAGGTCTTAAAGGAATGTGATTGAAGCTGTGACAAGTTCCAAAAGCCAATATATGCTGATTTGTCTCAAACAGGATGCAGCTTAAACCACATTCCTGCCATTCCCGGGTAAGAAGAAACACAAGGTACCTGTGGCAGGGAGCAGGCAATGTAAACAAACTATATAGACTACTAATCACACATAGCATAGGTATTGGTGACCTGTACCACAGAAAATTCTGAGTTCTGAAACAGGTTTGTTTTTAAATCAGTGAACAGTCTCTAAGGTTGTTGGTCTTTGAATAATAGTGCCACGCCTTATAGAAGAGCTATTATGTCTAGATTGTGCTCATCTCATAGAATACTGTGCACCAATAGTGTAGTATTTTAAAGTGAATAATTGAAACCATTGCTTGAGACACCAATGGGAAATATAGCATCAACAAAGTACCAGTTTCTCTGAAAATAAGACATGTCTTAATAATTTGTGTCCTAAGGTCTTTCTGATTAGCAGGAACGTTCCTTTCCATCGTTATAACTGGAAAAATGATCTAATTCTATTTTTTAGGTGACAGAGGTGTACCATTATGTACATAATGAGGCAAAAAAAAAGAACTTTTTTTTTTTTACATTAACAGTTGGCTGCAATGAAACATATTAAGTGAAAAATTTCCTGTGAACAGAATTTTCACATTTATGTTTGAACAAAAACAACAACAGTATTTACATTATCCTATAAATTATGTGATCACATACATCAGCAATAATTCTGACTTCATCAAGCAAGTCTTGTGATCAATTTCCATGTATGCAATTACAATCCTGGTAATTTACGAACAAAATAACATATTTTTTAATTAAGACGATCATGTCAACAACCTCCAAATCTCCAATCTCTAATTCACGCTGAGTAATTGTGAGTTCAATTTCTATAGAACATTGGAACCCAATCTGCTAATCTTTAGTAAAATACTCCTTTACAGGGCCAGGTCAATGTTAGTAGCTCAACTGTTAGTACATTTTTCCATGAATTCTTCCTCCATGTCAGAACCTCTCATTATCTAAAGATAGTAATGCTAATGTATGGCTTCGGGGAGATGTAGCAATTTCTGTGTACCTACGGTCGATTCTAGGGGAGAGGGGTTTATTGTTTCTAAGTTTGATAAAAAAAAATCTTATTATTATTCAACTCGTCTAATCTAATAATACCAAATTAAAAATCTAAGATGAATTGAACTTGTATCTTACTTGTGTCATACTGTGATGTATTGTTGGAATTTTTTTTTGTTTAGAAAAAAGATTTTTGTAGACCTGTCACCGAAATGAATATGTACAGTAACACGCAGTGAAATGCCTTTTACTGCATATACATTGTCATTGAAAATAACTTACTTTCAATAACTAGGAGGTTCTTTTGCCCAATCTTAAATTGAATCAAGTATGGTGAATAATGTTAATCATAGTGAGCGTTCCTTAACTCTCTGTGAGGTGAAGTATGTAAGTGTCTTGAAAACTAGCCTGCTCAGGGGGATCAGAGGAGAAATCGGTATACTGAAGCTGCATCTTCAGATGTGACCTTGTCGGAAATCCATAAGGGGACAATTAGTTGGGAACCGGCACTGGATTTTTTAAAACAGCCAAAACTCAAAGTAAATTCAGCATGCTTGGCAACCAGTGTTGGGGAAAGTTAAGTTGTTTGAATGTGTTTTGTGTGATGTGCCAGACCTTATAGGCTTCCCCCAAGTGCGCGTTATCATCATTATAGGAGTTAGAGTGTTGGGTTTTGCAAAAACTAAAAACTATAAGAAAGGGGTTAGGACTCATGAGTAGGTTAGATGGATGATGAGGTGGTTAGTGGCGTTAGGTAGGTAAAATTGTTACAGTGGAAACAATATATTTATAAGGGGGGATTTGAGTTATGTAAGTTTAGAGCAGTGTCTGAGGTTATGGCTAAGCAGTGCCATGACTCAGAGGTTTGTGTCTAGTTGAGCCTATAAATTGTATCATTTCCTATGATTATTCATATTTTTCTTGTATATTTTGCATAACTTTATTCTTCACAAACTAAGATGCATATGCAACGGAATAATAGAAGTCGGAACTGTTCAAGAACGTGAGATAGCAGACAAAATGCTCTATTTTTTAGAATAAACACATTTGGGAATTTTAGGGACAGTTCGTTATAGAGTCTAAATAATAAAATGCGCACACTGATGAAAATAATTGTTGTTGACCGTGCATTAAATAATAAAAGTTCCCCATCGATCTAAATTTCTATTGTTGTGAATATTCAATTTTTATTGTTTTTTTATAAATCTTTTAGTTTCGGTTGGAAAGCAGATACATTAGAACACTTTTATCCATTTGTTCAATACACATATATTAACATATGATACACACTGCAGCCTTCTAAATAACATTGCGAAGAGAAGAACGACCTAATAGACCTATGCACCCTCTGTGCTGAGTTGAAAATAGAGAACAAGTTACTACATAAATGGAAAAAGAGGAGTTTAACAATACTGCACGTTTTTTTGTAGAGTTTTGGCTAAGAATTGCGATTATATTTTCTAAAAAACTTTTGTTGTAAAACTACCGCAAAAAATATATTATACTTTTCTGACAGTAAGACATAATATACATTCCGTGTACGATCAATATGAACATTTGCAGTCAATGGCCATCCATAAACATTGTCTCCTAAAGCTCTCAGATGCACATGACTTGCAGGTAATTTTTTTAGCGTTCAAAAAGGTTGATAAAAGCACATAACAGAGAGAATTTAGAAAGGATATTTACTCCCTTCTGTGACACATGGAGCAATTCATCATGCACTGGCACAACGTTCGTTAAAAAACAATAACATCTGCATTTAGAATATACCATACTTTCTGGTGAATAAAATGACTTTTAAACCCCCAAACCTCTTTTCAGAACTCGGGGGTTGTCTTATACACCAGCAATGATTGAAAATACTAACTCATGCATCTCCAACAGTAAAGCTTCCGACGGCGCATGGGCGCAGTTACCCCGGCCCGCCGCAAGACAGGGTAACATAACTCCAATAGATTAAGAAAAACTTTACTCACCTTTCCCTGCACCCCAGAAGCAGCGGCTGTCATTGTCTTCTAGAGTGGAACATGCTGTGGAATGGGGATAGTGGAACTTCCTTGGAAGGGGGCGAATCGGTGGAACATGCTTGGGGGGGTAGGAGCAAAACATGCTGTGGGAGCAGGAGAACATGCTGTGGGGGAGAGGTGGAACATTCTAGGGAGGAGCAGAACATGCTGGGGAGGGGGAAGAACAAAACATGCTGGGGGGACAATGCTGACTACTACGGGGGCACTTTGGCAGTTGTGAGAGGCACAGAGGCCGATATAACAGAGGTTGGAATAACAGTTATTCTTGGCATTTAACCCGATAACAGAAAATAGGTCCACTTGTTCACCAATTTGCAACATATAAAATTTTTTTTATAAACAGTGTTCAAAAGCATGTACAGTCCTCAAAATGGTAGCAATGAAAATGTCATCTCATCTCGCAAAAAATTATTTGTCACACAGCTCCGTACACTGTTTGACACCGTACACCATACAAGTATAAAAAAGCAACAGAAGGTTTTTATTAAAATAACCATATTGAAATGTTTTTTTAACATTTTGTTGTAAGAGGGATAGTCTTATATGGTGAGTATATCCCAAACTCTATATTTTAACGGAAAAGAGTTGTCTTTTATGCCAAGTTGTCTTATACAGCAGAAAATACACTATAGAAAACTAGACAATGGTGAACTTTGAAGGGAAGTTGTCTTAGGTACAAAAAAAGACACAAAAGTGCACACGCGCCACAAAAATCACAAAAAAAAGAGAAAGCCAAAACAAAAAAAAGGACATGTGCCCCATAGTTGTGTCTGTTTCCCTTATAACTGAATCCTCCACAATCGGCACCGCTATGGTCTGGCTTGCACTGCTATTCCTTGCAGCTTTCTGTATCCTGTTGGGAAATAATGTAAGAGTTTCTCATTTTTATACAGCATTTTGAAATTAAGCTATAAGTAGCTTTATATAATGAAATGATGCAAAGTCATATTCTCAAATAAAGTCGTATTATTTTGGTTTAAAAAAATATAATCTAAAAGGAGTAATTTATTTCAAATCATTAGCTATAATAGTTACTATTATCCCCTCATGCTGCTTATAATGAAGACATTTGCCTTTATTTCTTTTTGCAATAGAATTGCTTAGGTATATTAGAAATCTTACTCAAATTAACCATCTTCTAGAACCTACTGCACAAAAATCACCAATAAAAAAGATGGATGAGACCTGCAAAGACTCTTGATTATCTTTAAATACTTATTTTATTAGTTAGACTGTATCATGTCATCATTTAGCTTGAATCCATATCAGGGTGGAAAACGTATTAATATTCATGTAATCACTTTGTTTTCCTCTACGGTATGACACGTTTAATCTTCTGAGACAAAGAGATTTTTTTTTCTAGGTGCACTTGTTATTTTATTTTTTGTAATAATATGAACTCTCTACAAAATATATTACACTGTACATTAGGATTTTATGAAACAGATCCTATGTCATAACTATTTTTTGCTAAAAAGGCAGGGAAATATAATACTGAAAATGTAGATGTAAATTGGGAACGTAGTATTTAAATACTTGATTACGGAATCTATTTCGAGCTGTACGCCAAACTTGATTCAATGCAATAAATATTCAGAAAGCGGTAGCTGTTGTCAGCGCTAGAAATATACCTCCTACAATATTCACCAAGTATAAACCCCATAACTGCTAACGTACTTTGTGCTCCACTGATATGTAGTGTGAGAAATTATTTATTTTAGATTATAAAATGGAAAATCACCTGTATAGTGCTTTTTAATATATGTTAGTGCATTTAAAAAAATTCAATAATCCTATAATGTAACTAGGGTTATGTTCACATGTCTTACAATGTCATACAGGGGTTCCTCGGGCCCTGCTGATGAAGTTATTCTGGGGCCTGCATTATATATAGACTTTGAACATGCAGGGCATATCATCAATAATATTTTATATTTAGGCTTATATATGAATCATCCCATGTAAAACATACTACAGTGATAAAGATAAACTCCAAAGACAAGCCCATTGAGACCCATAATAATGTCATAGCATAGGCTTACTGATTCACCATGCATGTTCAACTGACGTTACACTTCCATTATTCAGACCAGCAAAAAAGCGCAGAAGCCTTTTTTATTTTTGCCGCATTAGAGCATCAAATGACCTATGGATGATAAACAGGTCTTCCATCTACTATCAGTTCTAGCTGCCTGCTATTCTGTTACATAACAAAATGGACTTCACTAGTGGTAGTGTAGGCTTTCCGTAAGACATACATGGTGAATACACAAAATATGACATAAATATGACATATTCTGGTTACAAACACATTAAAAAGACAGGTGTACTGTACATACAAGCACATATATGACAATCACACACACATTAAAAGCACACTTTGTTACATGTGTAAGAATGTGTAACATTATACATTAGACATTATAGATATACACATACACACATTTTACACACAGAGATACTTACATATAATGCAGCACGGTCCTTTAGGGATCCATAACCTGTGTTCCACAGCATGTATAGACGCTGCAGTGTATTCTCACCCACATGCCCGACCATGGCTAGTTCCTTCCTTGAGTGGGGAGAAGCACAGATAGATCTAGAGGAACAGCTTGGCTCCTTCCAACTGCAGAAAGACTAACCTGCTACCCTGGTGAACTGCACCATCTTCCTCTTTACAGTAAAAGTAGTTGCAAGGCCCCTCTTTAGGAATGGGGGGTTTTGTGAATTAACCTAGTCTGAGTGCCCTGATTGCATCTCTGCAATAAGAAGACTGAGGGTGGTTCTCTGCACCAGAAACAGGAGAGAGGATCCTCCAACACTGCAGGGAAAGTCAGACAGACTCTGGTGGGCCCCCCTCCTATTGTAAAGGTGGTAGGGCGCCGTGAGCACAGCCGCAGCATTCTATCACTGATGGTGTCCCTGCTACTGAAAATCACTTTAAAGATTTGCAACTACTAGTTGATTTATAATACAAATTTGGGCAGATAGTAGTAGAAAATGCTAGCCCCCAATTAAACCCCCTTTAAAAATGAGTAGTCAAATAGTAGTACTGGGAAAACACAGTGACATTTTATCTGATGTTAATTCTGCTTAACTTTTTCCACATATCTTCAAGGTTAAATATAATAGGTCATTTTATAGGAAAAACTAATGGCTGGAAAGTGGCACACTGCTCATTGCTGTCAATTTTCACTAGCAATCATACAATATAACAATATACCACTAATTTCTGTAGTTATTTCCTATCATAAAGCGAATATTACTAACACTAATTTACCAGTATTAATATGTCAGGATTGTTAAAAATGTCCTATCTGTAAAACAAATGATAAAGAACCTCTTTTTGTAAAATTTGCAACACCTCATAATTTGCCCTTAGGGCCTTTTCTTGACCTGAAAACTTTATATTCAATGACATGGTTTTTATTCTAAGATCCAAGAGAGTTGGGATCAAATGTTAAGTGTGTTCCCACATCTGAAAACATTTTTGCAAATACATATAAGAAGAGAAAGGCAGATGCGATAATAGAACAAATCAAACTTTATTCATTGCAAAAATAAATATGAAAATATTTAACCCATTATCACCAACACAAGTTTTCAGCTCAATGACCAGACTCGATTTTTCAAATCTGTCGTGTGTCACGATAATTGGATATAACTTTGGAACGCTTTAACATATCCAGGTGATTTTGAGACTGTTTTCTTGTGACACATTGTACTTCATGTTAGTTACAAAATGTAAAGAAATATTGGACTCCAGTCACACTGTTTAGTTGCAAGTTAGGATTATTTATTTCACAAACTTCAAATGTGACGTTTCGGTCTACATTAGACCTTCATTAGACTCTGTGGGTACAGTAAGTGCGTATTATAGCATGTCCAAAATCAAAATATACAAATATTACATATATACAAATTGTCAGAACACTCTGATATTCACATCATCTCAGTGCATAATCATAATCTAAAGATAACATCGTTCTAAAGCCATCGTATCAATCCAGGATCGCAAGATACAGAACAAAATGACATGATATATGTGCATATTATAGAGATATGGTGTCACACAAAGGTAAGATTGGCCCGATCTTGTCATGGGGTATACAGTCATCATGAGACCAAAAATCTATACTGAGACCTTCAGCCCTGGGGTACACATGATCATACAGTCAAATTGGAGAAAAAAAGGCGAATGCCCATGAATAGGTAATAAATTACAATTTTAATTAATTTACATAGACACACAAGGTAAGGTATAAAAAAAATTAAAAAGCATAAGGTGCTATACAAAGTACCTAGTCCCCAGTGCATAATAGTTAATAGTACAAAAGGTAAATACAGGTACTGTTATATATGAAAGGCATAATAAACTAGTAAATAGTGTGGAGCATAATGTAATCAATACACATCCAAGAGGTAAAGGAGTAACCTGTGTATTACCTAAGTGGAGGGTATCCTGATGTGGCACTGGGGGCACTGATCCCCACGCGTTTCGCCTGGGTCACCAGGCTTCCTCATCCTCAGCGAAACGCGTGGGGATCAGTGCCCCCAGTGCCACAAGGATACCCTCCACTAGGTAATACACAGGTTACTCCTTTACTCTTGGATGTTGTATTGATTACATGTGCTCCACACTATTTATAAGTTTTTATGCCTTATCAATATATAACGTACCTGTATTTACCTTTTTGTACTATAAACTATTAGCACTGGAGACTAGGGTACTTTGTATAGCACCTTAAGTGCTTTTTAATTGTTTTTATACCTTACCTTTGTGTGTCTATGTAAATTAATAAAATTGTGATATTTACCTATTCATGGGCATCCGCCTTTTTTCTCCAATTTTTGATATACGCTTCCCTGTATGCTTTTCCTGATACCTTTGACCCATAACTGTTGGGTAAATGATTCATACAGTCAGAATAACGTGATCTGAAAGATAAAAGGCAGCTTACCAGTTTGTAAGTTGTAATGGGGCTTGAGGTATTGCATATAGCAATGGGGGCACCGTGGAATGGGAATGGCGGTCGTAGCCGCTCTGGAGAGAAGGGTGCTGCTGTCCTCAATGGTGGCTGGCAGGTTAAAAACTCTGTAGAAGTGATGGGAGGGAACTTCCGGTTTTCGGACCGGAAGTATCTTCCGGTTGCCGACCGGAAGTTGTAGTTTTATGCATTCCACAGCTGAAAGCATGTGCGCGCATGCGCATTCGGGAATCGGGCCGTGACAGATGGGGGCGGAGATAAAGACAATCACAGCAGCAATGTGACGCAACAGTAATAGGTGTTGGGGAGCTGGCCGAGTATAGGTGTAGTGGGATCGCCACTTCAAAGAGGAGGCTAGGTAGGCAGATAGTAGTAAAGACGGGGAAATTAGCAGCAATGGGGGAATTTGCAAATGTGTAAAATAAAGACAGGTAAAAGGAGCGCAGAATAAACATAAGGAATAGGAAATGGAGAGGGATGAAACAGATCACCGGGATTAGTATGAATGGAAAAGGTAAGTATAAAGGAAGTACAATACAGGATTAGGGGAAGGCTGCACATGGGGAATAGGGTTATTCCCATCCTCGACGTGCTGTTCAGGTATTCACATCTGGTTGTTCTATCGTCTCTGTGGAAAATAAATCGTTAGGTGTTGTACAGTGGAATGTATATTCAACAAAAACTTTTTATGTTGTAGTCCCGGTTAAGTCCATTGGTTGCAAGTTTGCAATGTGTGAATCCTATAAGATTCACGTTTGTTTAAGGAGGGCAACTCGATCCCTCCTCTACTTGGTGTCTCGAGTCTGTCAATGATCTGGAATGGTACAGTTGATAAGGAGTGTCTGGCCTCCGAGAAGTGAGCTGGAAGTAGAGTAATATATTGTTCAGCGCGAATGAGTGACGTTGATGTTTAGATATCACTGTCGCGTTTTTTGTTGTAGTCTCGCCTATGTAGCCAAGGCCACATGGGCACTTGATGAAGTAGATACAGTAATCAGTATCAAGGTGTATATCTCCCTAATCGGGTATCGTCTACCTGACAATGGATGCGTGCATGAGTTGCCTCTGCATACATGGTGCATTGGGCACAGTGTCGGCACGGGAAGGTGCCCTTTCTTCTGTGTTGTAAGAGGTTGTCGGGATAGTTTAGTGGTTGTGCCTAAGTCAGCCTCAACCAGTTGTCTGTCAGAGTTTGGGGGGTCTCGTTAAGCAAGAGTAGAAATGGATGTTGGAACTCACCATGGATGGATGTCCTTATTAAGGTAGGCCAATGTTTCCTAATAGATTGGTGGGATTTATTTGCAAATGGATGGTACGAATGTACAAAGGATGCGTGGTGGTTGTTATGTTGAGGGCTGTGGTTGTCGTGATCTATGAGATCTAAGGTGTTAGTGGGATAGCCCCTGTTGGTAATCAGTTTCCATCTTTTCTAAGCGTGTATTACGGTAACTAATTCTGGCTTACTGACTATGCGTTGACCCTACTGATGAGAGAAAGGTTAGTGAAGTTTTGGTGGATTTTGGGTGGTAGCTGGAGAGGTGTTAGCAGATTGTTGCGATCAGTGGTTTAGTGATAATCGGTCCATATGTGCCATCACTATTCTTATTGACTAGTGTGTCCAGAAACTGTATCTTATGGATCTGGTGGATGGTAAATTGGAGCTAGGTCAGATGAGTTAGATAGTGTAGGAATTTCTAAAAGTGAATTTTCAGTGCCTCTCCATATACAGAATAACGTCGGTCTATTACCTTTTCCGAATGTGGCAATGTTCCAGATATGGGGTAGGATAGATGAGGTTTCCTCAAGTCCGACATGTTGTTTTGACTTCTTGGGGGGCATGAATGTACTTTTGTTTCTGAGACCTAGGTTCCTCTAGTTTATGGATATGCTGGTTGGTCAGAGTTGGTAAGGAAATCTGTTTGTGGGATTCTGAAAAATGGCTTTGAGTCTTATGTTTCTGTAAAATCTTGTGTAGGTCCATGTCAAGAGAGAAAGTATCGTATCTGAAGGAGGACAGAAGGAAAGACCCTTGCTGGAGAAGAAGAGTTCTGCTGGGCTCAAGATATAGATGAGATGTTTACTACAGTGATGTGTCATGTCGGGAATTTGGTCAATAGAAAGTGAGGGGTCCCACCTGGGATCGAGTGCCATTGTTGGGGGTGATCTCGGGTGGTTTCTCTCCCTCCTCGTCTTCCTCTTGGCGGGCGTCCCCGGTTTGTACCTAAAAAGAAAAATGGGCTTCTAATATTCCCTTTCCATGCTTGAAGCTGAAGAGGTGGGGGGGTGATCTGTATCTTCGTCGACGAGAATGTATAGTTGAAAGCTGTCCTGCCATTGTAGTCCCTATTGTTTAGATAGTCGTCGGCGTCTCTGAAGAATTTCTGGCATTCTTAGTTTCTTGTTCCTTCTTGAATGTGTCAAGGAGGTTTTTAATTTGGTATGTGGGATGAAAATTCCTCAGTAGGTATCGTCATCTGAAGGTTGAGTTTCTTGTCTAGAAACTTTCTCCTGGAGATTGTAATCTCCTTTATTATCTTTGAAAAAAGTTGGTTAGGGGGACTCGTAGTCCTCTTGGTATACGTGAAACTTTCAAGTACTCTGATAAGGTGGCACAGTGTAACTGAGAGTTCCATGCTTGTTTCGAGTTCGTTCAAATCCTTATTTTCATTCGTTGAGGGAATATGGAGGATTCTGTTGAGATTTGAGTCTGTGACAGAATATCAGCAGTTTCATTTCTTCTTCCTGCTATGAAAATTCCTAGTGGCATTGTATTGTAGGTGCCAGCGGAAATAGGGTAACTCAAGTGAAAATGAATTTCTTGCTGCACACTGATTCAGTTAAGGGTCCAGGTGCTTGGAGAGGGTCCCACCCCGTATCATGTAGAGAAATATTGGACTCACTGTTTTAGTTGCCAAGTTAGGATATGATTTATTCACAAACTTCAAATGTGACGTTTCGGTCTACATTAGACCTTCAGTAGACTCTGTGGGTACAGTAAGTGCTATATAGCATGTCCAAAATATCAAAATATACAAATATTTACATATATACAAATTGTTCAGAAAACACTCTGATACTTCCCCATCTGGCTAATTTCCCCGTCTTTACTACTATCTGCCTACCTAGCCCTCCTCTTTGAATGGCGATCCACCCACTACACCTATACTCGGCAGCATCCCCATACACCTATCATACTGTTGCATCATATTGCCGCTGTGATGTCTTTATCTCCGCCCCCATCTGTCACGCCCGATTCCGAAGGTCTTCAGTATATATTTTGGCTCTCATGATGCTTTTACCCCATGACAAGACGGGCCAATCTACCTTTTGGTGTGACACATATCTTCTATAATAGGCACATATATCATGTCATTTGTTACTGTATCTCGCGATCCTGGATTGATACGATGGCTTTAGAACGATGTTATCTTTAGATTAGATTAGCACTGAGATGATGTGAATATCAGAGTGTTTTCTGAACAATTTGTGTATATGTAAATATTGTATATTTTGATTATTTGGACAGTCTATAATACGCACTACTGTACCCACAGAGTCTAATGAAGTCTATGTAGACCGAAACGTCACATTTGAAGTTTGTGAAATAAATAATCCTACTTGCAACTAACCAGTGGACTGGAGTCCAATATTCTCTACTGATTTGGGGTTGGACCCTCTAACTGAATCAGTGTGCAGCAGAAATCCAAATTTCACTGAAGTTACAAAATTTAAGTGTAAGTTTTGCGTTTCGTTCTGAAAAAATTGAAAATTGGCAAAAGTTTTGTAAAATTCTTAATTTTCCAAGTTTTTAATGTTCTGCTTTCCAAAGGAAGTAAAACTACCCAAAAAGCTTATAATTAACATTTATTAAGAATGTCTGCTTTGTTTAGATGATATTTTATGCATCCTCTCATTTTTCTAGGATGTCATAGAACTTTAGTGTCATTTTTCTAATTTTCATCATGAAATTGCCAAAACTCACATTTTAAGGGACAACTCAGCTTCCAAGTGACTTTGAAATGCCTAATAATAGTAAAAACCCCATAAATTACCCAACTATAGAAACTTTACCCCTCAACGTAGTAAAACAACTTCCATTAATCTTTAAACCCTTTAAGTGTTTCACATAGGTTAAAACATATGGACCGCGATTTTAGAAACTATAGAATTTTTTTGGAAAATTTTCACAAACTTCAAATGTGACGTTTCGGTCTACATTAGACCTTCATTAGACTCTGTGGGTACAGTAAGTGCGTATTATAGCATGTCCAAAATATAGACTCTGTGGGTACAGTAAGTGCGTATTATAGCATGTCCAAAATATAAAAATATACAAATATTTACATATATACAAATTGTTCAGAAACACTCTGATATTCACATCATCTCAGTGCATAATCATAATCTAAAGATAACATCGTTCTAAAGCCATCGTATCAATCCAGGATCGCAAGATACAGAACAAAATGACATGATATATGTGCATATTATAGAAGATATGGTGTCACTGTCATGGGGTAATACAGCATCATGAGAGCCAAAAATATATACTGAATACCTTCAGCCCTGGGGTACACATGATTCATACAGTCAGGATAACGTGCCCAGGGAGAAAGGGGAGAATCTCTTCTTTCAAATGAATCTTGAATTTTGTTTCTAGGTGCTATGGATCCAGAGATATTCAGGTTTAAAGTGAGAATATCAGGTGCCATTTTTATATATAAATATCTTCGTTTTCCTACATTTTAGAAACACAAATTTAAATTCATATAAAAGAGGAGACTCTCTTCTTTCATAGGAAAAAAGAAGTGAGGTTCTATGAGTCACAGAACCAGAGATACAGCCTGAAGTGTCTCCCCCATCTCCAGATTCTTAGCCATCAGGCTGCGGGAGCATTTGCTGCACACAGGAGCTGCTGCTCCTCACAGATAATGGAAATATTCACTTTATATGTTACTAGTACTACATTTTGAGAAGGGATAATATCAACTAATATTCATGTTTTTAACCCTTCTCTATGCAAATCTAAGAACACACTTTGGGCCACATGTATCAATCGTTTTTTTCTGTTGTTTTTGCGCCTTTTCATTCCAGATGTTTTGATGCGCCTAATGATATTCATCACTTGCGACTTTTCATTTAGGCGCAAAAACGGGCGCAAAAACACTCCAGCCCGAAGCTGGCGTTAACTGAGAAGAAAGCACTGAGCCCCTTTGCAGAACAGCTCATTTCTAGCAGCAAAGCTCAGCCAGACACTGCAGACACTAGAACAGATCATACAGACATGAGATACTCTGCAGACACTAGTACAGATAATACAGTCATTAGATACTCTGCAGACAGGAGCTGCAGACTCTATTTACACTTCATCACCTTCTATTTACAAAACATTCTGCAGAATCCTGAGCTCACAGCAAGAGTGAAGAGAACGTTACAGAATGTTGCACATAGTACTGACACGTGTCCCCCATGTAATTCTGCACAGTATCACCAGTGTGTCTGAGGGGGATACTGTGCAGAATTACAGGGGTGCAGCAGAAGACCAGCACTGGGGGATCCCCTCCAAGAGAAGCCACTGCTGAGGAGGTCACTGGGTGCAGGGTGTCACACACCTGGGTGCTGCTGTGAGTGTTATCTCCATTCTGGGCTGTGGGAGAAGCAGAGAGGAGCTTGTAGCAGGATCACATGTAAGTGCCTGAATCTAACATTGCGCCTAAACTGCGCCAAAATTGCGCCTAAACTGTGTTAAAGTAAAGTGATTTATAAGAGGCAGAAAATATACTTATCACAGATGGCTGTAGCTTGTGATAATTCTGGAAAACTGCGCCGGAATTTAGGCGCAACTACTACACTTAGGCGCACAAAAGTGATAAATGTGGCCCTTTCTCTCTTATTCCCTATTATTTTGTGATAGTTATTTTTTGTTGGGAAAATTGACTGATACGATGAACATTCAATCCTCTTCGCCTAATGTGACTACACCGCGACCAGAACATGTCCATAAAGTTATATGTAACACCAAAAACACGCACATGTTCTGGAATAAAGTTTTTATTTCCCATCATCCTCCATTATTTACACCTATGTTATGACATTCTCACTCTCATTCTTATGAAGCGCGGAGGGTTCTGTTATTATGCGGATAATACAATGGCGCACATCTAAATGTGACTTTTACCCCTGAGGAAGCCTGGTGACCCAGGCGAAACGCGTGGGGATCAGTGCCCCCAGTGCCACATCTGGATACCCTCCACTTAGGTAATACACAGGTTATTCCTTTACCTCTTGGATGCTGTATTGATTATATTATGCTCCACACTACTTACTAAGTTTATCATGCCTTATCAATATATGATATCACCTGTATTTACTTTTTTGTACTATTAACTACTATGCACTGGGGACTAGGGTACTTTGTATAGCACCTTAAGTGCTTTTTAATTGTTTTTATACCTTACCTTTGTGTGTCTATGTAAATTAATAAAATTTTGTGATATTTACCTACTTATGGGCATCCACCTTTTTTCTCCAATTTTTGATATACGTTTCCTTGGATGCTTTTGCTGATACCCTTGACCCATAACTATTGGGTAAACTAAATGTGACTTTTATTATCTCATTAGAGAGGTTTATGGATATATAGTTATTTATTTGGGTTACCATTGTGTAAGGAACAGACAATGATATATCTGTGTGAATTTTCTGCAGTATTTTGGTGAATATACACATGTGGGGTGTGTATGATCTCCTCACATCTTACTGTTTTGGGAAAGTAGATTTTCTTTATATAAGTATCTGGATTTGTACATATTTTAGAGTAAATTTTGAATGTTAATTGCCAAATGCATCGCCTGGTTGTCTGCTTTCAAAATTATATAGGTTTTATGGCGCCTTTACTTTTTATTCTGTTTTATTGATATATTTTGCAGGTTGTGACTGTCTAAAAATGTCTAGCTGAAAAGCAGATATCTAGTTATTACAGTTTTAGTGATATTATGTGGATTTATTCATGTGAACATATCAATAGGGCACATTTGTGAACTCTACAAATGTCTATGTTTGGATCAAATTTTTTGCCTTCAAAGTCAAATTTTAAGTATTTTTAATAAAATGTTTCAATTTGAATCAAAATTGCATGAAGGCGCCTATGTCTATAAAATCTTTGATGCAATTTTGAAAATGGGGCAAGTGTCTGCTTTCAGAAAATATTGGTCCCTCTCCCCAATAGGCCTCACAGTCTAATCAACCTACCAGTAATTTTTTGGAGTGTGGGAAGAAACCGGAGGACCCGGAGGAAACCCACGCAGACACAGAGAGAACATACAAACTCTTTGCAGATGTTGACTAGCGCTGCAGGGCTGTAGTGCTAATCACGGAGCCACCATGCTGCCCATAAATCTCCCTATCATTTATCTATCTCCTATAAAATTCTCCCATATTACAGTTTGTTTTACCATACTAAAGGGAGCCTCTTGCTGACTGTGACTGGTCATAAAATAGTTTTATTTTGGGGCCCCACTTTTAGTTTTGCCCAGGGCCCCACTTTGTCTAGAACCGGCCCTGATACCAAGCTCCA
This sequence comes from Engystomops pustulosus, assembly GCA_019512145.1. Lineage (NCBI taxonomy): Eukaryota > Metazoa > Chordata > Amphibia > Anura > Leptodactylidae > Engystomops > Engystomops pustulosus. The sequence goes on from CM033641.1 coordinate 190,298,376, forward strand.
GGCTTCTCCACAGTCCCATTGACTTTGGACTTCGCATATAAGATGACGGCTGATGTCTGATTCAAGCAGCCAAATTTAGTAAGTTATTTTATTCTATTCCCTTATAAATAATGGCTGGACCATTATACAAACTCTTATACTTCATGTGTCACCCCTTCATTCTCATAGACTGTAAGCTCTTGTGTCAATCCCACCTCCCCCCATCCTCATAGACTGTAAGCTCATGTGTCACCCCCTCATCCTCATAGACTGTAAGCTCTTGTGTCACCCCCACCTTCAGCCCTGGGGTACACATGATTCATACAGTCAGGATAACGTGATCTGAAAGATAAAGCTTACAAGTTTGTAAGTTGTAATGGGGCTTGAGGTATTGCATATAGCAATGGAGGCACCGTGGAACGGGAATGGCGGTCGTAGCCGCTCTGGAGAGAAGGTGCTGCTGTCCTCATGGTGCTGGTGGGTTAAAAACCCTCTGTAGAAGTGATGGGAGGGAACTTCCGGTTTCGGACCGGAGTACTTCCGGTTGCCGACCGGAAGTTGTAGTTTATACATTCCAAAGCTGGAACGCATGTGCGCGCATGCGCATTCGGGAATCGGGCCGTGACAGATGGGGGCGGAGATAAAGACATCACAGCGGCAATGTGATGCAACAGTATGATAGGTGTATGGGGATGCTGGCCGAGTATAGGTGTAGTGGGATCGCCAATTCAAAGAGGAGGGCTAGGTAGGCAAGATAGTAGTAAAGACGGGGAAATTAGCCAGAATGGGGGAATTTGCAAAATGTGTAAAATAAAGGACAAGGATAAAAAGGAGCAGAATAAAAAATAAGGAAATAGGACATGGAGAGGGATGAACAGGAAGACACTGGGATTAGTATGAATGGAAAAGGTAAGTATAAAGGAAGTACAATACAGTTTCTTGTTCCTTCTTGAATGTGTCAAGGGAGGTTTTTAATTTGGTCTGTAGGGATGAAAATTCCTCAGTAGGTATCGTCGTCTGAAGTTGAGTTTCTATGCTAGAAACTTTCTCCTGGAGAATTGTAATCTCCTTTATTATCTTTGAAAAAAGTTGGTCTGAGGGGGACTCGTAGTCCTCTTGGTATACGTTGAACTTTCAAGTACTCTGATAAGGTGGCACAGTGTAACTGAGAGTTCCATGCTTGTTTCGATGTTCGTTCAAAGTCCCTTATTTTCATTCGTTTGAGGGAATATGGAGGAATTCAGTTGAGATTGTGGGCTGTGACAGAATATCAGCAGTTTCTTCGCAATTATATGAAAAGGTTCCTAGTGGCATTGTATTGTAGGTGCCAGCGGAATTAAGGGTAACATCAAGTGAAAATTGAATTTCTGCTACACACTGATTCAGTTAGAGGGTCCAGGTGCTCTGGAGAGGGTCCCAACCCCGTATCATGTAGAGAAATATTGGACTCACTGTTTTTAGTTGCAAGTTAGGATTATTTATTTCACAAACTTCAAATGTGACCAAATATTTACATATATACAAATTGTTCAGAAAACACTCTGATATTCCCCCATTCTGGCTAATTTCCCCGTCTTTACTACTATCTTGCCTACCTAGCCCTCCTCTTTGAATTGGCGATCCCACTACACCTATACTCGGCCAGCATCCCCATACACCTATCATACTGTTGCATCATATTGCCGCTGTGATGTCTTTATCTCCGCCCCCATCTGTCACGGCCCGATTCCCGAAGGTCTTCAGTATATATTTTTGGCTCTCATGATGCTGTATTACCCTATGCACTGAGATGATGTGAATATCAGAGTGTTTTCTGAACAATTTGCATATATGTAAATATTTGTATATTTTGATATTTTGGACATGCTATAATATATATGTAAATATTTGTATATTTTGATATTTTGGACATGCTATAATACGCACTTACTGTACCCACAGAGTCTGTTGCCATGACAGCGGAGAGCCTGTTAAAGGCTCTCACAGTTGTTATAAGGCACTCTGTTATACAGGCTGCTGGAGACAGTTGTTTTGCAGTATATTGTATGAATGCTAAAAACCCTTATTGTTAAAGTAACTACGTGGCCTAACAAAAAGTTTTTAAAGTTTAAAAAATTCAAAAGGCAGCAGTGGCTGCTCAGGTGAGAGGAACTGTGTATGTATGAGATGAAGCTGATGTCCTTCATGTGGTGTCGGAGGAAAGCTGCCTCAGAGTTCCTGGGAGTGATATACTGCTGCCCTGGTGAGACCATTCCATTTGTGTTTGTGATACCTGAAGAAAGGACTGTTTGAGTTTATGTTTATAAGCTGAAGAAAGCATGTTCATTTGCTTGAAGCTTAAAGAGACAGGGTTCGTGGATCGCATTTCTGTCGGACAGTTCATGGTTTACAGGGATTATGCCGCTGGGACAGGGATTTAGCAGGGGATTGTGTCGCACACCATCAGATTTTGGCACAGCGGCACCGGCTTTCATGCGACAGAAATTGTGGGGTGGGCCGTCAGACAATCTGACTTATTAGGACTGAGTGCGGGATTTAAGATTAAAATTGTGTCCCAACCAATGCACTTACATATACCGGGAATAAGATGGTGAACTCCGTCGGACCTGAGTGGGGAAGCAACAGATGAAGGACATCAGGCACACGATCTTAGTGAATCATGGAAACTCTGAGAGACTGGGTAAGTAAATGTGCACCAATAAATCTCATTTTACTTTTGCACCTACAACTGCGTCTGTGCTGAGACAGTGTCTACCAGTGAGCTACTCCCACAACATATCAAAATAAAGTTATATCATTACCATGCTAGCTATTCCAATATTCAAAAAATGTGTGATTCATCAAAATATAAAAAGAATTCTTCCTGGCGGTGAACTCTGTCATGCAAGTCCATCAAGTCCAACCTTTAAGAATTAAATAAATGTTTTATCCCAATAACCTGTGATATTTTTTTCTCTTCAGAAAGACATCCAGGCCTCTCTTGAACATGTACATAGAGTCCGCCATAACAACCTCCTGCAGCAGAGAGTTCCATAGTCTCACTGCTCGTACAGTAAAGAACCTTTGTCTATGTTGATTTTTCTAAACTGAATAATCCCAAGTTTTGTAATCTGTCATTGTATTCTAATCCCCCATTCCCCTAATAATCTTGGTTGCTCTCCTCTGCACCTGTTCCAGCTCTACTATATCCTTTTTATACAATGGAGCCCAAAACTGTACACAATATTCCATGTGTGGTCTGACCAGGGATTTGTAAAAAGGCAAAACTATATCTTTATCATGAGAATCTATTCCTCTCTTGATACATCCCATAATTTTATTTGCTTTGGCAGCAACCGCCTGGCTCTGGTCACTAAAATTAAGTTTACCATCCACCAATACCCCCAAGTCCTTTTCAGCTCCAGTTTTACCAAGTAACTGTTTAGAATATAATGATACTTTTTGTTTCCCTGGCCCAAGTGCATAACTTTACATTTATCTACATTAAACCTCATCAACCATTTCTCTGCCCAGTCCTCAAGCTTCCACAAATCCCTCTGTAATGCTAAACTATCAGCCTCAGTATTTATTACTTTACACAGCTTAGTATCATCTGCAAATATTGAAACCTGACTGTGTAAACCCACTACAAGGTCATTAATAAAAATATTAAAAAGTAGTGGCCCCAATACTGACCCCTGTGGGACTCCACTGGTAACATCAACCCAATCTGAGAATGTGCCAGTAATGACGACCCTAATTCACTAAGCTAATTACTTACCCAAATACACAGATTTTCCCCTATTCCCAGCAGTCTCATTTTATATACCAACCCTTTATGCGGTACGGTGTCAAATGCCAGATATACAACATCCACAACGTACCCCAGGTCCAGTCTTGAACTTACCTCCTCATAGAAACCAATCAGATTAGTCTGACAGGACTGATCTCTCACAAACCCATGCTGAGGGTGGTTTATAAGCTTATGCACAGTGAGATACTCGAGGACAGCATCTCTAACAAACCCCTCAAATATTTTCCCCACCACAGAAGTTAGACTCACAGGTCTGTAGTTTGTTTTTGGATCCTTTTTTGTATATTGGTACCACATTTGCTATGAGCCAGTTCTGTGGAACATAACCAGTCCTCAGTGAATCTTCAAATATTAAAAATAACGGTTGTCCATACGGTACATAGTTCATGCAGAAACTGGGGGTGTATGCCATCTGGCCCGGTGATTTCTATCTTAGTGGTTGCGAGGCGCCGTACCTCTTCCTGGGTTAAATGTTGTCATTCAAAGAGATTTACATTATTCCTCATTGTGTCTTCCACCAGGGGATTTCTGGGTAAAGACAGTTGAGAAGGGGGCATTCAGTGATTGGCCCTTCCTCATCTCCTCCACCTGACCCCCATGTTTATGTTAGGGGGCCCACACTCTCAGTTTTTAGTTTCTTATCATTTATATACTTGAAAAATAATTTGAGATTATTTTTGCTCTCCCTGGTAATTTTTCTCTCAGTCTCTATTTTTGCAGGATTTATTTTTCTCTCTATAATCCTGTAATGCCTCATCGCTACCTTCACGTTTTAGCACCTTAAACGCCTTATCTTTCTCGCTTTTTGCTTTCCTTACAAGACTAGTTAGCCAGTTCCCATAAGGTATGTGTTTTTCACAGGACTTTTTCAGAATATATGAGAAAAAGTCCCATTTTTTGGGGGGGGGCTTTTGTCCTTGAGAACATTGTCCCAGTCTATGCCTTTAAGGTCTTCCCTTAGTTGCTGAAAATTTGCCCTCCTGAAGTTTAGAGTGTTTGTTGTCCCTTCCCTAATGCTCTTATTAAAGTGTAATACAAAATCAATGATATTATGATCACTATTACACAGGTTCCCCCCAACCTGTAGTTTTGATACCCTATCAGGTCTGTTGGTAAGGATAAGGTCCAGCAGTGCCCCCCTTCTTGTGGGCTCCAGGACTGGTTGCGACAGGTAATTGTCTTTTGTTGTTGACAAGAACCTGTTACCTTTGAAAGACCTGCAGGTCTCTGCCCCCCAGTCAATATCTGGGTAATTGAAGTCCCCCATGATAAGTACTTCACCATGCTTTGAAAATGCATCCATTTCACTTATCAGCATTTCCTCTGCTGCCTCCATTATATTTGGAGCCCCCTGAACAAACCCCTAGTGATATTTTGTTATTCTTTTTCCCTCGCCTTAACTCCACCCATAGGGACTCCACATTTGCATTTGCGTTACCAATGTCTCGCAGGACATGCTTAAGGCAAGAATTCACACATAAACAAACCCCTCCCCCTTTTTATTCATACGATCCTTTCTAAAAAAAAGACTACAACCATCTATGGTAACAGCCCAGTCATAGCTACTGTCCAGCCATGTCTCGCTGATACCCACTATATCATATTTCAGCTCCAACACCAAGAGTTCCAGTTCCTCCATTTTGTTTGTGAGGCTTCTGGCATTTGAGTACATGCACTTTATATGGTTTTCCCTGTCCGTATTCCTTTTGTTCTTATTCCCCAAACTCAATCCAGCACCCCTTCCTCCCCCATGGACTATGACTCTTCCCAGCTCTCTATCTACACTGTCTATTTGCCGAACCCGAGCACCCAGCAAACAACACACTGTTTGTTATGCACGGTCTTTGTGACAGATTGCCATGTCTGTTCCCCTAATAATCGAATCTCCCACTACTAGCACCTGTCTGACCTTTCCTGGGCTCCCATTATCCTTCTTACTGGAGCTGCAGCATTGCTACCCCAGAGCTGATATCCCCCTCATCCGCCAGCCTGGCAAACTTATTGGGGTGCACCAGATTAGGACTAGACTCCCTACAAATCTTCCCTCTAGCCCACCTTCTACATGTAAACCAACTAGCTGCCCCCTCACTCTGCACCTCCATACTTCCCTCCCCACACCCATCTTCCCCAGAGAGTTTGTGCTCCAGGAGCAGCAAACTTCGTTGCATATTGTCAATTGCCCGCAGCCTTGAAACTTGCTCATTTAGATCCACAATCTGGGCTTCCAGATGAGCAATTTTCACACATCCCACACAGCAATATTCCCCCTCGAATGGCTGTTCAAGGAAAGCATACATGGCACAGGATGTACACTGTGTAGCAATGCCACTTATGGAGTCCATTGTTCTAATGGGGATTACAATAGAAATATGCACGAAAAGAAGAATTTACAGTCAAAGTAACACAAAATACAGCAGTTACCTGCTAAAGTCCCTTAAACTTAAGTCCCTTAAACCTAAGTCCCACTTAGGACACTGCACACACTTCGGATCAATGCACACTCGCCACCAAGCTCGTACACTTGCTTTTCTGATGCTTTTTAAGGGTTATCTGCCACAAAAATCTGCTGAGCTCACTGCAACAAGATCTGGCTGCAAACCAGTGTTCAAACCCTGTGCTCAGTATTGAGTAGAAGCACATTTTCAGCTACTACAGTAATGAGTCTTCTTGGGAATTATGTATTTTTTCACACTTGGATTTGGGGCTCCTCTGCCATTCTTCCTTGCAGATCCTCTCCAGTTCCCTCAGGTTGGATGCTTAACATTGCTGGACAGCCATTTTCAGTTCTCTCCAGAGATGCTTAATTGGGCTCTGGCTGGGTGGTTGAGAATGGCCACAAAGTTGTTCTGAAGCCACTGCTTATCTCTGTACTTTGCTGCAATAATTTTTCCTTCAATTGCAACCAGTCGTCCTGTCCCTGCCCCCCTATCATGATGCTGCCACCACCATCTTTCACTATTGGGATTGTATTTGGCAGGTGAGGAGCAGTGCTGACAGTTATCCATGCATACCACTTAGAATAAACGCCAAAACGTACAACCTTTGTCTCATCAGAGCAGATAATCTTATTTCTCATAGTCTGGGATTTCTTCATGTGTTTTTATGTACAGGTTTTCATATATCTTGCACTGAGGACAGGCTTTAGTCGGCAAACTCTGCCATAAAGTACCCAACTAGTGGAAGGCTGCAGTGATAGTTGACTTTGTGTAACTTTCTCCCATCTCCCCACTGGAGCTCAGCCACAGTGATCTTGGGGTTCTTGTTTACCTCTCTCACAAGACTCTTCTCCCACGATTGTTTAGTTTGGCTGGATGGCTAGGTCGAGAAAGAGTTTTGATTGTCACAAACTTATTCGATTTGAGGATTATGGAAGCGACTATGTTATTAGGAACTTTGAGTGCTGCAGAAATGCTTTTATAACTTTGGTCAGATCTGTGCCTTCCCACAATTCTGTCTCTGAGCTCCATTGGGAGTTCCTTAGACCTCGTGAATCTCATGTGCTCTGACATGCATTGTGAGCTGTGAAGTTTAATTTAGACATGTGGGTACCTTAATTAAACACAGCTGGACCATCTCATGGAGGATTAGAAGGACATGGACAGCATGTGTGTGTCAGGGTAAAGGGTCTGAATACTTATGACCATATTTGACTTATGACTGATATTTCAGTTTTTCTATTTTAATAAATTAATAAAAAATATCTGCTTTTCAGTTTTTTCAGTCAAGGTGGAGTTCAGAGTTTACATTGAGCACAAAAAGTATTCAGACCCCTTTAAATTCAGTCTTTGTTTAATTGCAGTCAATTGGTAAGATTTAAAAAAAGTTATTTTTTTGCTCATTGGCTTCAATGAAACAAAAAGTGAAAAATATAAAGGGATCTGAATTCTTTCTGTACCCATTGTATATTAGTAAATCTGAAATCACTGGGAAAGCTTCCATACCCTCCCCCCTCTCCCCCAGTGTACCCTCAGTAGGAAAGGTGAATGTGGGGTAATAGAACAGTACAAAAGGATTGTTTAAGTGTAATTACAAACAGAAGGTGGAATCTGTGACAGAATCTGTGAACTGGTGATAGTGGTTAAAGGAGGATGTCAGGTAATGATAAAAGCTGAAACTCTTGGATCATCACATAAGGAGTCACATATCCCAATGGGCCCCCTTGAAAGGAATACTTGGAGAGAATGCACTTATAATAACAAGCTTCGATAAATCCTACAGACGCTGTTTCAGTATGGTACTGAATGGTTCTATAGTGGATAAATTTACATCACAAAGGACTGCACAACACGGTTTTATCCTGAACACAAATGTGTTGTACAGTCCTTTCTGTTTTATACTTATCCACAATAAAGCCATTTCCTGCCATATGTAAGCAGCACCTTTTGGACTTGTCCAGGTTTGTACTTCCAATTGCCTTCGTTCAATATGTTGTAAGACACTGGTTTTCTGTTGATTAGGTCTTAAAGGAATGTGATTTTAAGCTAGTGACAAGTTCCAAAAGCCTATTATATGCTGATTTGTCATACAGGATGCAGCTTCAACCCCATTCCCTACCATCCCGGTAAGAAAAACCATGTACTGCTGGCATGGAGCCAGGCAATGTAAATCAAACTATTATAGACTACAAAATCACCATAGCATAGGCTATTGGTACCTGTCACCAGCTAAATTCCTGATTCCTGAAACAGGTTTGTTTTAAATCAGTGAAACAGTCTAAAGTTGTTGGTCTTTGAATAATAGTGCACGCCTTATATGAAGAGCTAATTATGCTATATATTGTGCCATCTCATAGACATATGTGCACCAATAGTGTAGTTATTTTAAAGTTGAAACCATTTCTTGAGACACCACTGGGAAATATAGCCATCAACAAAGTACCATGTTTCTCCGAAAATAAGACCATGTCTTACATACATTTTTGCTTCTATATGTCTTTGTCTTATTTGCAGGGAACGTCTTCCTTTCCCATCGTTTATAAATGAGCAAAAATATCTACATTTCTATTTTTTTCTGTGAAGAGGTGTACATTATGTACATTAATGAGCAAAAAAAAGAACTTTTTATTTATATTACCAGTTGGCTGCAATGAAACATATTAAGTGAAAAATTTCCTGTGAACAAGAATTCACATTTATTGTTGAACAAAAAAAAAATCTACATTTATTAATATACTATAATTATGTGATCACATACATCAGCATAATGATCTGACTTCCATCAAGAAAGTCTTGTGATTCAATTTCCATGTATGGCACATTTACCAATCCTGGTATTTACGAACAAAAATAACATTTTTTACTTAAAGACGATCATGTCAACAACCTCCTTATAACTCTCCAATCTCTAAATTTCATGCTGAGTAACTTGTGAGTTCATTTCTATAGAATCATTGGACCCAATCGCTCATCTTTAGTAATAATACTTTCCTTTAATGGGCCCAGGTAACTGTTTATAGCTCAACTGTTAGTCATTTTTTTCCCATGAATTCTTCCTCCATGTCAGAACCTCTTACATTATCTAAATGATCTAGTAATGTTAATGTATGGCTTGCGGGAGATGTAGCAATGTCTGCACCTAGGTCTTATTCTCAGGGGAGGTCTTATGTTTCTAAATTTGATAAAAAAATATTATTATTATTCAAACCTGCTCATATCTAATAATAAATATATTAAAAACTATAGATGAAATTGAACTTGATCTTACTGTGTCATTACTTTTTGTTTAAAGAAAAGATTTTATGTAAGACCTGTCACCCTGAAATTGATACAGTAACCAAGAGTGAATGCCTTACTTGCAATATACATTTCATTGAAAAATAACTTACTTTCAATAACATAGGAGGTTTCTTTGCAAATCTTAAATTGAATTCAAGTATGGACTAATGTAAATTCATAGTAGACGTTCCTTTAACTTCTCTGAAAGTGAAGTGTATTAACAACAGCCTGCTCCAGAAAATCGAGGTATACCTGAAATCTGCATCTTCAGATGTGACTTGTCGGAAATTCCATAACGGGACATTAGTGAAGCACTGGATTTTTTAAAAAGCCAAATCCTCAAAGTAAATCAGCATGTTGTGCACCAGTGTTGGGGAATGTTAAGATTGTTGTGTGATGTGCCAGCCCTTAATAGCTTCCCCCAAGTGCGCCAGTATAGGAAGCAGTGTTGTGTTCATTGCAAAAAATAAAACTTAAGAAAGGGATCTACTGAGTTAGATGGAACTAGAGGTAAGTGGCGTTAGGTAGGTAATTGTTACAGTGGAAACATTATAAGGGGGATTTGAGTCATGTAAGTTTGAGGCTGAGTGTTTATGGCTAAGCAGTGAGCCATGACTCAGATGTGTCTAGTTTGAGTCTAATAAATTGTAATCATCCTATGATTATTTATATATTTTCTTGTTATTATTTTGCATAATTTATTCTTCACAAAACTAAGATGCATATGCAACTGAATAATAGAAAGTCGGAACTGTTCAAGCACGTGATGAAGCAGAAATGCTCTATTTTTAGAATAAAACATTTGTGAATTTTAGGACATGTTCTTTATAATATAAATAATAAAATCGCACACATGATGTAAAATAATTGTTTTACCGTGTCATAAAATAATAAAGTTCTATCTAAATTTCTATGTTTTGAATATTCAATTTTTTATTTTTTTATAATATTCTTTAGTTTCTGTTTGGAAAGCAGATAATTAGAAACTTTTATCATTTGGTTTCACTACACATATATTAACATATGATACACACTGCACGCACTTAAATAAATTGCAGAGAAGAACGACCTATAGCTATTGACCCCTGTGCTAGTTGAAAACTAGAGAAAAGGTCTACATAAAATGAAAAAAAGCAGGAGCTTTCAAAATACGTGCACGTTTTTGTAGAGTTTTGGCTAAGAATTGCCGATATTTTCTTAAAAATCTTTTTGTAAAACTACCGCAAAAATATATTATACTTTTCTGCAGTAAGACATCATATACATTCCTGTAGATCAATATGACCATTGCAGTCAATGGCCTCATACATTGCTTCACTTAAAGCTCTCATATGCATATGATCTTGCAGGCAATTTTTTATAGGTAAAAAGGGGAAATTTCACATAACAGACAGAATTCTAGAAAGGATATTTCCTCCCTTTGTGACACATTGGAGCACATCCTCCTGCCAGGCACAACTTTAACATCTGGATTTAGAATATACCATACTTTCTGGTGAATAAAATGACTTTTAAACCGCCAAACCTCTTTTCAGAACTCGGGGGTTGTCTTATACACCAGCAATGATTGAAAATACTAACTCATGCATCTCCAACAGTAAAGCTGCCGACGGCGCATGGGCGCAGTTACCCCGGCCCGCCGCAAGACAGGGTAACAAAACTCCAATAGATTAAGAAAAACTTTACTCACCTTTCCCTGCACCCCAGAAGCAGCGGCTGTCATTGTCTTCAAGAGTGGAACATGCCGTGGGGTGGGGATAGTGGAACTTCCTTGGAAGGGGGCGAATCGGTGGAACATGAATATTGGACTCCAGTCACACTGTTTAGTTGCAAGTTAGGATTATTTATTTCACAAACTTCAAATGTGACGGGATTAGTATGAATGGAAAAGGTAAGTATAAAGGAAGTACAATACAGGGATTAGGGGAAGGCTGCACATGGGGAATAGGGTTATTACCCATCCTCGGACGTGCTGTTCAGGTATTCACATCTTGGTTGTTCTATCGTCTCTGTGGAGAATAAACTCGTTAGGTGTTGTACCAGTGGAATGTATATTCAACAAAAACTTTTTATGTTGTAGTCCCGGTTAAGTCCATCTGGTTGCAAGGTTTGCAATGTGTGAATCCAATATGATTCAAGTTTTTTAAGGAGGGCAACTCGATCCCCTCCTCTCCTTGGTGTCTCGATCTGTTTAATGATCTGGAATGTAAGTTTATTAATGGAGTGTCTGGCCTCCGAGAAGTGAGCTGGAATAGGGAGTAATATATTGTTCAGGCGAATGGTGGACTTATGTTTAGATATCCTGTCGCGTATTTTTTGTGTAGTCTCGCCTATGTAGCCAAGGCCACATGGGCACTTGATGAAGTAGATACAGTAATCAGTATCACAGGTGTAGTATCCCCTAATCGGGTATCGTCTACCTGACAATGGATGCGTGAATGAGTTGCCTCTGCATACATTGGTGCATTGGGCACAGTGTCGGCACGGGAAGGTGCCCTTTCTAGGTGTTTGTAAGAAGGTCTGTCGGGATAGTTTAGTGGTTGTGCCTAAGTCAGCCTTAACCAGTTTGTCCTTCAGGTTGGGGGGTCTCTTAAAGCAAGGTAGAAATGGATGTTGGAACTCAACCACGGATGGATGTCCCTTATTAAGGATAGGCCAATGTTTCCTAATAGATTGGTTTTATATGCAAATGGATGGTACGAATGTACAAAAGGAATGCGTGGTGGTTTGTTCTGTTGAGGGCGTGGTTGTCGTGATCTATATAGATCTAAGGTGTTAGTGGGATAGCCCCTGTTGGTAAATCTAGTTTCCATCTCTTCTAAGCGTGTATTTACTAATTCTGGCTTACTGACTATGCATTCGACCCTACTGAATTGAGATAAAGGTAGTGAAGTTTTGGTGGATTTTGGGTGGTAGCTGGAGAAGTGTAGCAGATTGTTGCGATCAGTGGGTTTAGTGTATAAATCGGTCCATATTGTGCCATCACTATTCTTATTGACCAGTGTGTCCAGAAACTGTATCTTATTGGAGTCATGGTGGATGGTAAATTGGAGCTCAGGTCGGATGGAGTTGAGATAGTGTAGGAATTCTAAAAGTGAATTTTCAGTGCCATCCCATATATATACGTCGTCTATATACCTTTTCCAAATGTGACAATATTCCGAGAATATGGGGTTAGGATAGATGAAGGTTTCCTCCAAGTCCGACATGTATGTATTTGCATAGGGAGGGGCTACGTTTGAGCCCATAGCAGTGCCCTGTTTTTGCACATAAACGGTGTCTTGAAACATGAAGAAATTTTCATTAAGAACTAACTGTAAGAGATCCATAATGAAGTCAATTTCAAGTTGTTGGTATTTGTGTATAATGAGTAGTTTCTGTACAGCAGCTATACCCAGGTCATGTCGGATGGATGTGTACAAGCTATTAACGTCAAATGTGGTGAGAATGGTATCAGGATGTAATCTGTGAGTATCTTTGATAAGTCTGAGAAATTCTGATGTGTCCAAAAGAAAAGACTTAGTAGTTTTGACCAGTGGAGTAAGAATTTTTTCTAATAAAATTGACAGTGGTAAGAGAATTAAATCAGAGGATGCAACAATTGGGCGACCAGGGGTATTGTTCAAATTCTTATGGATCTTGGGCAATGTGTAGATGACTGGGATTATTGGATCGGTTTTTGTAAGGAATTTGCGTGTATTCCAATCGATGATGCCCAAGGTAGTGTACTTGTCTAATATCTTCTGTATGTCAGTTGTAATCCTACTGGTAGGATTTCTATCCAGTTTACTGTAGACTGTGGTGTCACTTAATTGGGATAATATCTCATCGGTGTATTTATTCTTGTCCTGGATCACTACTGCACCCCCTTTATCAGCGGGTTTAATCACGTTATTTTTATTAGACATAAGCTCAAAGAGAGCAGTTTTATCACTACTGGAGAGGTTGTGTGGTGCATGTATCTGCCTGTTGTCAATGCTGCGTCTGAAATCAGTAACATCCTTTTGAATAAGTGAGATGAAGGTTTCCACTGCATGTGAATTCTTGGGGGGCATGAATGTACTTTTGTTTCTGAGACCTAGGTTCCGTATGTTTATGGGATATGCCTGGTTGGTAGAGTTGGTAAGGAAATCTGTTTGTGGGGATTCTGAAAAATGTGCTTTGAGTCTTATGTTTCTGTAAAATCTTTGTAGGTCCATGTCAAGAGAGAAAGTATCGTATCTGTAAGGAGGACAGAAGGAAAGACCTTTCTGGAGAAGAAGGAGTTCTGCTGGGCTCAAAGATATAGATGAGATGTTTACTACAAGTGATGTGTCACTGTCTGGGATTTGGTCAATAGAAAGTGAGGGGTCCCTACCTGGGATCGAGTTGCCATTGTTGGGGGTTGATCTCGGGTGGTTTCTCTTGCCCCTCCTCGTCTTCCTCTTGGCGGGCGTCCCCGGTTTGTACCTAAAAAAGAAAAAGTTGGCTGGTCTTAATATTCCCTTTCCATGCTTGAAGCTGAAGAGGTGGCGGGTGATCTGTATCTTCGTCGACGAGAATTTTATAGTTGAAAGCTGTCCTGCCATTTGTAGACCCTATTGTTTAGATAGTCGTCGGCGTCACTGAAGAATTTCTGGCATTTCTTAGTTTCTTGTTCCTTCTTGAATGTGTCAAGGGAGGTTTTTAATTTGGTCTGTAGGGATGAAAATTCCTCAGTAGGTATCGTCATCTGAGGTGAGTTTCTATGCTAGAAACTTTCTCTGGCGAATTGTAATCTTCCTTTATTATCTTTGGAAAAAAGTTGGATGAGGGGGACTCTGTAGTCCTCTTGGTTATACGTTTGAACTTTCAAGTACCTCTGATAAGGGCACAGTGTAACTGAGAGTTCCATGATTGTTTCGAGTTCGTCACAGTCCTGATTTTATTCGTTGAGGGAAAATATGGAGAATTCTGTGAGATGTGAGCTTGACAGAAGAATACAGCATTTTTCTTCGCAATAGATGAAAAAGATTCCTAGTGGCATTGTATGTAGGTGCCAGCGGAAATAAGGGTAACATGCAAGTGAAAATTGAATTTCGCTGCACACTGATTCAGTTAGAGGTCCAGGTGCTTGGCGAGGTCCCACCCGTTATCATGTAGGAAATATGGACTCACTGTTTTGTTGCCAAGTTAGGATATTTTATTTCACAAAACTTCAAATGGACGTTTCGGTCTACATTTAGACCTTCATTAGATTGTGGGTACAGTAAGTGAGTCTTATAGCCTGTCCAAAACTATCAAAATATTACAAATATTTACATATATACAAAAATTGTTCAGAAAACACTCTGATATTCCCCTTTGGCTAAATTCCCCGACTTTACACTATCTTGCCTACCTAGCCCTACCTCTTGAAGTGGAGACCCACTACAACCTATACTCGGCAGCAAACCCCATACACCTATCATCCTGGTTGCATCATATTGCGCTGTGATGTCTTTATCTACGCCCCCCTCTGTCACGCCCGATTCCGAAGGTCTTCAGTATATATTTTTGGCTCTTCATGAGGCTGTTATTTACCCATGCACAAGACGGGGCCAATCTACATTTTGGTTGACACCATATCTTCTCTAATATGCACATAGAATCATGGTCATTGTGTTATGTATCTAGACGATCTGGATTGATACCCGATGGCTTTTCGAACGATGTTATCTTTAGATTATGATTAGCCACTGGATGATGTGAATTCAGAGTGTTTCTGAACAATGTGTATATTATGTAAATATTGTTATCTTTGATTATTTGGACAGCTATAATACGCACTACTGTACCCACAGCGTCAATGGAAGGTCTAGGTAGACCGAAACGTCACATTTGAAGTTTGTGAAATAAATAATCCTAAACTTGAAACTAACCAGTGGATGGAGTAATATTTCTCTAAATGATTTGGGGTTGGGACCCGCTAAATTGAATCAGTGGGCAGCAGAAATCCAAATTTCACTGAAGTTACAAAATTTAAGTGTAAGTTGCGTTTCGTTCTGAAAAAAAATGAAAATTTGGCAAAAAGTTTGTAAAATTCTTAATTTTCCAAAGTTTTAATGTTCTGCTTTCAGAAGGAAGTAAAAAACTACACAAAAGCGGATAATTAACTGTTGGAAGGTCTGGCTTTGTTTAGATGATTATTTATGCATTCCTTCATTTTTCTAGGATTGTCATAGAACTTTAGGTGTCATTTTTCTAATTTTATCCATGACAATTGCCAAACTCACATTTTAAGGGACAATCACGCCTTCCAAGTCGTACGTTGCAAATGCCCTCATAAATAATCTAGTAAACCCCATAAATTACCAACCTATACGGAAACTGTACCCCTCAACGTACGTAAATCACACTTCATCAGAGCCCTATTAACCCTTTAAGTGTTTCACATAGGCTTAAAACATCATGGGACCTGCTGATTACGAAATATAGAATTTTTTGGAAAATACATTAATTTAAGAGCCCAAAACTACGACAGTTTTAGATCAATTCAAATGATGACACGCACTGAACAACGTTGATAGCCATCCTCCCGAATGTCAATGATACCCCATATGTGGTGAGTAAGCTGCTGTATTGGCAGTTCATGGCTAGAGTATAGAATGAATGGGGCGACAGCGACCATTTCACAGCGCAGATTTGTATTGTCACATTGTAGACCTAACATTTTTTTTTTTGGAATGCGAACATATGCCAGGCTTATTATTATCGGGAAGAGATACAAAGAGATTAATCATGGAATCATGTTGGGAGTCTAAAGCTTATAATGAGAATGTTTATTACACTATTTCAAGAGGAAACACAAACAAAATCATCAATTTTTATTATGGATTTTTAGCATTCCCTCCCCCCCCACCCCCCCCCCCCCCCCGTAATGAAAACTAAGTATTTATCTTATTCTGCCTGATTACACTTACAATGGGAGGGTGAACCTCATTTATATAGTTTCCTCACATCTTATGCTCAATTTCCAGGAGCAAAACCAATATGGAGAAAATCGCATTGTTGTTATACTTGCAGACTTTTTAGCACGCATGACTGATATTTTTCTAGTTTGTCAATCGGTTGAGGGACTTATTGTTTGCGAAAAGATCTGAGTTCTTTCACAGTTGTATCATATTAGACGGAATCTACTTTTTTGTCACTTTTTTTAGAACATTTTTTGTGATCGTGTTGATGAAAATTGTATATTACTGAGGAAGTTTTTTCGAGTTTAATTTATATTCCCCACAGCGGGCCTTAATATTGGATGTAGATTTATTTCAACAGATTGATACGGAGCCTGTGTACCAAAATGGTACATTTTTGTGCTTCTTATATACTTATTGCATTTTATGATCGTACTGGGAGAGATTATGGACTTGTATTTTATGATATTAATCTATACTCTAAAATGCACCTAATACTCTTTTTTTTAAACTTTTTTTGACTTTCTTACTAGGCTTCACAGCCCTTAACTGCAGTACATTGCTATTGCCAGTGACTCAGGTACACACAGCCGGGTCCTGCCCAGGACGGCGGACCGTCCAAACGCGAGCAGGACGACAGGCCCGGGTCACTCATTCACTGTAGCGTATATCGAGAGGACAACTAATATAAAATTAATCTTTATTACATATAAACTAGTAAAAATAGAGTTGATGCCCTTAGAGCACTATATAGTGTTCTTAAAAAGAACAGCGTCCTCCGACCCCAAGTACACGACTGAGGACGTGATATTATTGCCGAATTGACTAAGTGTATTGGGCGGCCTTATAAGCTTATAGAAGTAGGACAGAGACACTAGCCTGTCAGGTGCAATTGCAGCACTTCACACTAGCTAATCACTGATATAGTCTCATAACCCTAAAAAAAAGCCTAAAAGCACTCTTCAAAGTAGTAATATCATAGTAATACTCATCCCCTGCATCTCATTATCAGGGATGCTGATACTCGGTATTGTGATCAACAATATAACCATATCTGTGGATTGATTATGTGGATTGACACATGTTAATGAGACACATAGTGCGTGTCCCAGCATAGATGTAGCTCGTCAGAACCCGGGGCTGAGCAGGAGGGATCGGATCCCCCGATAAGCACACCAGGGGGGCGGGGGCGTTGTAAGGGGTCAAAACACCGGGATCGGAGTTTTTTCCAAACCCGGGGGGTTAGTGCGGGTTTGGCTGTGATATCACAGCCCGACACTAGCACAACCTCTAGCCCGAGTTCCCGAAATCTTCTTCAGACGGCGTGCCGTAGAAAGGGCGTACGTCAGAAGAGTACCCTTAATGACTGCGCGTTAAAAGCCGATACGGCGGTCATAGGAGGTTAAACCCCCCCCAAAAAAGGGGATGAGAACAAAGATCTCCCAGATCCCAATATTAATGATAATAAACAACTGTTAAGTGAATAGTTGGTCACTGCAGTAAGCCGAAATGCCTGGATACAAAATAAGAGTACAGCATTATTACCACAAAGGGTAAATAAATAGATAGTGGACTACAGATAGTTACATTTAGATATACAGGCAAACTACTGAATGATGCATACACTAAATGGATAAATCAAAAGATAAATACATTATCAGGAAGATTTAATCATGGGGAAATGTGTGATCCAGGATGTCCCCATGCGTATCGCCTTCTAAACGGACTCTCAGGCCCATGGGCACTTTTCTTGACCTGAAAACTCATATTCAATTACATGGTTTTTATTATTCTAAATTTTTCTTTGTGATTCCACCTGTGTCCATTTCTTCGTTGTGTACTATCAATTCTAAACAAATATGTTTCAACAAGATACAACTGCTTGTTTCAGAAATACATATAAAGTCAATATCAATTAGTGTTAAAACAAAACTCGTAGGGCTTATTTACTAGGGCTTTGAGTCGCACTTTTGTGGACTGTGCACGTTCTTCTTTGACACGGTATTTAAGAGTAGTGACTGCTTGCACTGTGTCGTATGCAACCTTCTGTGGCGCAGCTGCGTGGATACCATGGAAACACAGATAAGGGGTTTGCCGTTGGCGTCGACTGAGTTTGAACCGCGCTCCATATTTAACTTGCAAATGTGTTGCAAGCCTCATGTTAAAGGTGCACAAAAAAGATGGTGAACTACTGTCGTGACATGAGCGGGGAAGACTACCATTTCATGATTACTGGTGCCACGATTTAGTTATAACACACATATACACGGAAATAGTCACTTTAGTGCATTTCCGACTTTCTAAGTAAATGTGCTCCATAGTGTAACGGGGGGCATGCTGATGCACATATGGAGATGTGTTTTATCTATTATAGTCTGTGTATAAATTACATCATTAAATCCTTTATGGAAGTGCTAGCTTATGTTGAATATCTTGCCTAAATTATGATTCTTTTACTTTACCTTCCAATTTGAAATATTGCCTTCATTAGAGTCGGCAGAAAGATTGTAAGGCAGAAAAGGATCATTGCCAACATGAAACAATTCATTCATTGTTATCTGTAAGATAGAATGCAATTTACCCTGTGCTAACTATTTCCCGACGACACTTACCCGCATTTGCTGTGCTAGTTTTAACATGTTTTACAGCTAGCTAGCTAGACTAGAAATCTCAAAAGTCAAGTGATGGGCTGACATGTGCAAATCCAGGTAAGAGGGTCTAGCCATAACAGCAAAACACCCAAAAGGAGGAGAGGCCATGGTTTCTCCTCGAACTGATCGACATGTTTATAGGGAATTAAACTGTTCATAAGAGGTATTTAATGGTGTCACCATACTGTATATATAAGAGAAAGACAGCAAACTCCATGAATCATAAAAAGGAATGCATGTGGTGCACGCCGCCGGGATCCTGGCATGTCAAGATCCAAGGTCATAAAAAAAGAGAAGGCCACAGCATCCAATGGGTTGATGAAAGAAAGCCAAAATGTTGACTTATTTTTGTGCCTGTGATAAAGGCTTTGCCTTCTTCACCTCATTGGATGCTGTGGCCTTCTCTTTTTTCATACCACATTGTATATGTTACATAGTGTATTAACATGAACCGCATTATTTATTTTTTTGGGCAGATAGGGTGTCTCTAGGGTGAATATATTGTACTTTGGAATTAAATTGAATGATATATTGAGGTCTATGTGTGACACAATTGTATAGTATGTTTAATAATATGTATGGCCCTTTGATGTATTTAACCCCTTAACGCTCTGCGCCATAGCTCTATGGCGCAGAGGTACAGGAAAAGTATGAAGAGGGCTCATGGGCTCTTCATACAGAGGTGGGGGTTGTTGCATATTGCACGCAAACCCCACCGAAATAACGTGTCTGTCGGTATCTTGCACCGTCACGCGCTATTAAACAATTTCATTGAACCGTACGCCTGGCGATTTAAGACGGCGGCGCGGCGGGCGCCGGCCATCTTGTTATGTCGCGCACTCCGCACGATCAGTCGTGGCACGTGAAACGTGCAGTCAGTTTGGGTTTTCGCATACGGCTATACATGGGATTGCACATTGGTCTTGTTCAATGGCTAATGTCGCAGATGTTACAGCCGCTCATTGTAGATGAATCATGGTGCAAATGCAATTATTGCAATACAGACAGATATGCAGCTCATATGTAGGAGCGATCTGACATCTAACGGTAATGTACCAAGATGCTCTAAGAATTTAGCTTGAAAAAAAGAAAAAAACAAGCAAAAAGAAAAAAAATTAATAAAAATTAAAAATGCAAATCACCACCCCCTTTGTAGAAAAGTTAGAACTGATATAAAACAATACTCAAACAGTAAAAACACACGACACATTAGGTTCGCGGCGTTCCCAAAATGCCCGATCTATCAAAATATAAAACCGAGTTACTGCCTGGCAGGCTTGACTCTCGAGACGGGAAATCGGCGACCCAATGTCAAAATGCCGACAAGACTTTACACCCTTTGTACATCACATAAAAAATGGAAAATCAAAAAATGCGCCACAGACTCAAAAAATTGGTAGCAATGCAATACGTTGCAGGCTCCATTCACCAAAGATATGACACCTAATAACTAGCCTACCGTACGCCAAAGCTATGAAAAGTATCTGAGCTCAGAAATGGTAAAAAAAAATTTTCTTTTTTGTACACTTCGTTTACATTTTATGAAAATGGATTAAAACACATAAAACCTATATAAATTTGGTATCACGCGATGCACCGACCAAAGAAAAAGTAGGCGTGTTATTTGGAGCGAAGAGTGAAAGCTCGTAAAACTGAGCCGACGCGAAAGTAAAATTTGTACGCACAAAATAGCCCTCACATAGGTATGTACATGTAATAAAATGAAAAAGCGTATGGATTTTTGAGAGTGGAGAGTGGAGAATGATGTGAAAAACACTGCCTGAGCGTACCTTAGGGCGTCTTTAATGCCAGTTCAGGACCCCTTTACTGTTATATGCGGCAGAGTAGTTGGGAGTATTGGATAAAGAGGATGACAGGATCCAGCCTAGACCATGTTTAGAAACCAGCTCGCCAACAGCACCAGGTAAGTACATCTAGAAAGTGGCTTAGACTTGCTGCCATAGGTAATTAGCGTAGAGAAAATCATAACTCTCGACAAGCCCTTTAAAAATATGAACGGCGACCCTAACCACACGGATCGATTCTGGCACCTTGACGTGTTTGTTAAAATGTCTTTAAATCCTGCAATCTTAGTGTACCTGGCACCATCGAAGAGCATTATGCCAAAGGAGGACTTGAGCCAAACCCTAGGCAACACGCCATGAATTCTAATAGAAGCAAACTTTGCAGTTAGGCTACTGAAAAAACACTCACTCAGCACTCCTTGCTATGTCCTTTTAGTATATGCCTCGTATCATACATTAAAAAACAATCTAAGAGATCATCTTTAGAGATAGACTGCGAGCATATCTCCGAGCTTGCTGCTCGTTTATATGGGCATAGCGTAACGGACGCAGCGGCTCGTTGAACTAGGATGAGTATTTAACACCTAGACTCGAGAACGAGCTATTCACTTAAGACGATCATTGTATTGTCAACACACCATTCTCAGTAATACACTGACACTTTTAGCCGATTGATGGCAGTCAAACCAAATATACTGCCGATAAGCTTAGACAGATGTAAGGAAACAGATAAGACACATGACACGATGTATTCCATACATCTGTTTAACTTAAAATTTATAGAAGACATGATGCAGAAGGTGTTCTTACAATAGTATGTGAAGAACACAATTGCAGAGGTTTAACACGGCGTCATATCTCCTTTTGAATTCCTGAAATAGTCCATTGAATAAAAAATGAAGACGAAAGACTGAACTTCCTTAATTTCTCAATAAAATGACACTCTTGATTGGCTCCCTTTGGCGTCCCTTAAACAGCCTTGAGTCTCCCATTCGACTTCAATGGGGGTTCGTTATTGAAACGAGGACCATTCGAGCCATCGAGAAAAAAGTTTGACCGTTGTAGCTGTAACGAGCACTCGAGCCATTAGCTCGCCCATCTATAATCATCTTCATCTTATGACTCTATTGTTTCTGTGATCCTTTCTGAGTTTTGATAACAAATGCCCAAAGTTTTTTTTTAGCATTCCTAGAGGGCTATTCCCTGCACAGCTTGTTACTCAAAGTACTGATTGGACACTGTCGGCTCTGTAGGGTATGAACCCTAACTAGTGAGTTGTAATCTTATAATGAGTTTTTTTCTAAGAGGATTATGTATGGAAGAGCACAGTGCAGAGTAGGAAGAGATGCTCCAGGATGTTATTTTAACCAAACACAAGTATTTACTAAACCACACAGTTTACACATGGAGACAGGTCATTTTAAACATTTTGAAAACTTCTGCCTCTGAACATACAGAATAAGAAAATGAAAAGCAAAATTCATTTAACATCAGATATGTATAATCTGAACCAACACTCAAACAAGCAGTGCCTCCAAATTGATCAGTTGTTCAGTTTTTATATTTGATCCATGAATAAATCTCTTCAAACTTTCTGGAATATGAGATAAGAAAATAATATCGAGTATATACAAATGCATAGAAATATGATATCTGTGACTGTGGTAAATTGCCTTGATCTATCCTTTTTTTCTTGGATATTGACGTTAAAGGATAAAATGTACTTGCAGTATCAGCTGAGGACACGCACATGGATATTTTTGGGCAGTCAATCATGTAGTAATAAACCAGGATTGACCTAAAGACAACGAAATTCATATGATTAGCTCTAGGGAAGTCACATTTTAGGGGATGAAAAACCAGACAGAGCTTAAGTGCCCTGTGCTGGTTTTTTTGGTATTTTATAATGTCTAGTGCAAGATTTTGATTTTGCCTTGGCTGTTAATAGCAGAATTGTCTTGACATAATATAGTGTTAGGTATGGCAGCAGTATATAGGTTATAATTATAAATAAACTGATTTCTGATGGTGTGGGGAGCAACTTTACCTGTCGCACAAATGGATGTATCGACAATCCATGTGCCATGTGTCAAATTACTGTACAGTAGAAGGCAAGACTGAAAGGTGCAATGTGATGCTTATCTGATGCTGTCAAGAGTTCACTGTAGTGTTCTTCAGCTCCAGTGCTCTAGTAAAAGTTTTCTCTCTCTAATATATATATATATAAGATCGCTCTCTCTCTCTCTCTATATATATATATATATATATATATATATATATATATATATATATATTGAGCTTGGGGTTGACATTGGTTTTAAAGTAATTTTTCCATTCTACTGCTTTAAAAGAGTTACAGCTTGATATGGTTTAGTAGATGTGCAAATTCTTAGGATTGAAAAACGCTATGTATTTTGTGCATAGAATTATGTATATAGTGTTGGGAGCTTCTTATTAAAGGAGCCTGCTTTTACACCACTTAACACCTAAACATAATCAACACCTTTGTGTAGGGTATGAATGATCCTTTTTAGCATTCTGTTTGTTGTGCCTCTGCTGCCCAATTAAAAAGAATTGCCTCCAATTGACATAGGTAGACCTCAACTATGAAGGACAAAATGTGAAAACAAATCCAGAAAATTACATTGGAGCACATTATGTTCAGTTTGCCTGTTTAGATTTAAGATTTATGTCGCCCGTTCTTCATCATTCTGGCGCCCATGGACAGAGTGCTCCACTTTTTTTGGTGCACCTTGAACATGGGGTGTGAGACACAATTCTGTCGGACTTTGCATGATAAATATGGTGCACAGTCTGACAGAGCACCAGGACGACACATACCATATATTAGGGGTCTCAAACTCAGTTTATCCAGGGGCCACTGAAGGTAGAGTCTGGGTGAGGCTTGGCTGCAAAAAATAGATAAAAAACACATTTGTAGCGTTTTCTTGTGGGCTCTGTTTTTACAGATTTCTGTGCTACAAAAGACACTGGGGCACATTTACTAAGGGTCCGCAGACCGCATTTTCGCTGGTTTTCCTGACTTTTTCCGTTTTAACTGGGGTTTTTGGCGCATGCGATCAGATTTTGGCGCAATTGCGGCGACTTTCATGCGCCACACAAATCGGGGGCGTGGCTGTAGGACAACCCGACTGATTCGGACTAAGCGCAGGATTTAGCATTTAAAATTGTGGCGCAAGCCATGCACTTACATGCACCGGGAAGAAGATGGTGAAATCCAGCAGACCTGAGCGGGGAAGCCACAAAAGAAAGAAATTGGACGCACGATCCCCAACGGACCTCGGGCATTGCGACGGGATGGGTAAATGTGCCCCACTTTCTCTTTATTCATTGGGTCCTTACGATCACAGGGATGCCAAATTTATATAGGTTTTGTTAGGTTTTAATAGATTTCAAAAAATGTAAATCTTTTGTACATAAAAAATATTTTCCATTTGGCCAAATTCTTTTTCACACTTTGGTGTAAGGACCTATGTAAGGTGTCATTTTTTTCGGTATGTGCTGGCGTATTAATTTATTTAAATTTGAGACCTATATGACTGATAAATTTTTATTCAAATATTCATGGATGGAAAAATGGGGAAAAAGTGGTGATTTGGACATTTTGATGCAATTTTCTGTTATGGTGTTCACGGCTGGGAATAATCTTTTTTATATTTTGAGAGAGTGGGCATTTTGGGCCGCGGAGATGTCATGTTTATGATTTTTACTGTTTATTTATTTTTAAAAATGTGCTCTAGGGAAAGGAGGGCGATTTAAACTTTTACCTTTTTTTTTAAATTTTTTGATATATCCATTAACGTACCATGGATGGTCTGAAATAGTGGTATAAATATATATATATATATATATATATATATATATATATATATATATAATTTATATTTTTACCATTATTTCATATATATAATATATTTTTACCATTATTTCAGACCCTCCATAGTACTTTAATTTTACAAATGTATTGCAGTATATAGAAATATTACTGTTGATCTCCAATAGCCTGCCATCTGCTGGCTATTAGAGATTATTACACATGATAACCCGAACCCGACCGCTGCACTAAACAGGTTAACTGCTGAAATCAATGCCAGTACCGCCTGCGGCAGTAACAGGTGTGTGTTAGCTGTATTATACAGCACACACGTGAGGACATTATAGTATGCCCTGGTTGACGCAAGTATAACCCTAGGGTTGGAAATGCATTAGTCCCATGTCCCCCAGTATATAGCCAGCAGCCCCCTAGTATATAGCCAGAAGCCTCCTAGTATATAGCCAGCAGTTTACTTGTATATAGCCATTGCCTGCCCCCTTATATATAGCCTGCAGACCCTTTGTATGTAGCCAGTACCTCCCCCCTTGTACATAGGCAGCAGCCCACTTGTATATAGCCAGTGCCTGCCCCAGAATATAACCAGCAGCCCCCTTGTATATAAAGCCAGTGCCTGCCCTCCAGTATATAGCCAGTGCCTGCCGCTCAGTATATAGCCAGTGCCTGCCCCCTTGTATATAGCCTGCAGCCCCCTGCTCAGCCTAAAACAAAAACACATAAACTGTACTCACCTCTCCGACTCCCCCCGCAGGTCCTCTTCTGTCTTCAGCTCTTGCTCTGAGTTAGGGTTTTTCAGCACTTTTTTTGTGCTGAAAAACTCGGCTTATACTTGAGTGTATATGGTACATGGCTCGGACACTTCTTAAATACCTGTGCAAGCAGTTTGCACTAGAAAGAATGTCTGACAGAAAACTGGTTCATGGAGCTTAGTAAATGTGCCCCATTGTCTGATTTTTAAAGAATTTATTTGAAAATTATGGTGAATAATAAGTATTTGGTCACCTACAAACAAGCAAGATTTCTGGCTCTCACAGACATGTAATTTCTTCTTTAAGAGGCTCTTCTTTAGTAATTCATTAACACTCATTACCTGTAGTAATGGCACCTATTTTTACATGTTATCAGTGCCTGTCAACAACCAAAAATAGTCACACTCCAAACTCCACTATGGTGAAGACAAAAGAGCTGTTGAAAGACACCAGAAACAAAATTGTGCACCTGCAACAGGCTGGTATGACTGAATCTTTAATAGGCAAGCAGCTGGGTATGAAAAAAATCCACTATTAGAAAATGAAAGACATTCAAGACCACTGATAATCTCCTTCGATCGGGGGCTACAAGATCTTACCCTGTGGGGTCAAAATAATCATAAGAACGGTGAGCAAAAATCCCAGAACAACACGTGAACCTAGTGAATGACCTGTGGAAAGCTGGGACCAACGTAAAAAAAAGCTACCTTCAGTAACACACTACGCCACCAGGGATTTAGGGATCCCGCAGTGCCAGACGTGTCCCCCTGATTAAGGGCACATTCACATGACCGTCTGCGGGGACGTACATGCGGCCGCAAATTTGCGGCCACATGTACGTCCCCATAGACGGCAATAGCGGCGCGGCCCGCACACCGCAAAAAGATAGAGCCGTGCACCGCTATTCTCTATGGAGTGAGGAGGGGTCACCTCCTCCTCCTCCTCAGCACATGGCGGTATGCCCCCGGCGAGCATACCGCGTGCGAATGGACCCTAAGAAAGTATATATGTAGGCCCATAGGAAGTTTTCTAGAGAGGATTTGTATGCACCAAAAGAGTATTGGGAGAATGTCATATAGTCAGCTAAAACCAAAGTAGTACTGATTGGTAGAAACAAAACTCATGGTGGAGAGAGAATGTTGAGTTGCATCTAAAGAACACCATACCTACTGTAAAGCATGGGGTGGAAGCATCATTCTTTGGGGCTGTTTTTCTGTAAAAGGATCAGGGGAAGGGCATTGAAGATAAAACGTAGGTGGGTCTTTCAACATGACAAGGATCTCAAACACACCACCAGTGCAATGAAGGAGTGGCTTCCCTAGAAGCATTTCAAGTTCTTGAATGGTCTAGCTAGTCTCCTGATCTCAACCTCATAGAAAACTTTTTGAGGGAGTTGAAAGTTTGTATTTCCCAGAGACAGCCCCCAAACATGACTGCTGTAGAGGAGGTCTGCATTGAGGAATGAACCAACATACCCACAACAGTGTGTGTCAACCTTGTGAAGACTTACATAAAACATTTGACCTCTGTCATTGCCAACAAAAAGATATATAATGTTTTTCCCCATTGTAAGGAACAGTTGGCATCTCATTTATGCAATCAGTTATATTCTGAACTGAAACTGAGACGCCATAGGAATAAAGTATAATATCTGAAACTGTTCTTTAGCTTGTGAAACCTGTTGACTTATTGATTGGGTAGAAACTGAAACCCTATAGCTGTCATAGTATCAAATAGTGGATATAATGCCAAATTAGCATTCACATGTCCATCACCAGCATGTAAATTATCTTAAAGGGGATATTGAAGAGGTGAGGAGGGAAAAGTAGTGAATGCTTATTGTACTAAAACATAACTTTTATTTTATTCAAGTAAAATTTTATGCACCCTATAGCTACAGCATACAAACATTGTCTTGTCTCCTGAGTGGCAAGTATTTTATAGTATTACACAGTGTAGTTCCAACAAAACCATGAATGCAACAAGTGACATCTATTATTAAATTAAAGACATAATTAAGTACTATACTATTTCTGAAGTTATAAAAGTTGTCCAGGTAAATTTAGCCTTACATTTAACGTAATCTTTAAGTGATTTGGAGGTATCTGCGATTTTATGTGTATGAAGCAAGCATACAGTTTTCCAAGTTTGAAAAAGGATTGGGACTTTAAAAACCCAATAGCTTGACTTCTTAGGGATAAGTTTGTTTCAGTGTTCATGCCTGTTATCTAAGGTACATAACTTGGGCTAGTAAAGCTTAACAATTAGAACTAAGTGCAAAAAAAAATATCACAAGAGAAAAGTTACTTGCACCTTGCACAAAATTATAGTAAATTCCTAACCTAATAAGATGGTCAGCATAAAGAAACAACATTACCTTACAAATATGTGCTCTTAAAAGCCACACAGAAGCCAGGGAGAGTCATTATTAATGTAATAACGATAATGACCTTTAAGTGTTTCTGTGGCTGGAAGATCTTCTGTTAAGAGAATGATTATTGTACTTAATGAAATCTTCTATTGCCCACTAGCCTTAATTACAAATAGATAATTATATTATACAAAATCAGATCACAAAAAGTCCTTTTCTAGCAGAACTCAAAACTACTGAAGCTAAACTGAACGATTTCTTCTAAGGCTGGGGAAATAGGAAATCATTTCATATTTATGTATTTATAAAAGTCTATACTTTTTCCCATTTTTGCCATCTTTTATAGATAACTTCATCCTCAGATTAAAAAGCATTTTCAATATTTATTTGACAGTTTATAGGCATTTCATGACAAAAGTAGGATGGAAAATTCTATTTCAGGCACACGACAAGCACCTTGATTTTAACAGGTCATTAACTTGCAGTCCTGTGAATGATAGGAATTTAATGTTTTACAATATAGATATGACACCACAGTCTTTCTAACAGTAGCACACCTTTAGGCAGTTCCTTAATATCATTTTTTGTTTCAAAGGAAATGATACTTTTCTATTCAGGACACATGCTTTTAAATCATCCACACAAAGGTTGTTGGCTTTCTCAGGGGCTAACCTTGAATATCCACAGCTTTATGTATTGAGCAAGGTATAACCGCCCAATAAATGAGTATACAAAGTAGTACAATATGTAAACATGATCTAGCTAAGAGTTCTAATGAGTTGCGGGGCCAAATTGCTGTTAATATAAGCTGATGACTTAGGTACCAAGCACAGTGCGAAGGTTTTGTCCACATGTTTACATCAGGTGAACATTCTTAGCAATGTCAAACCTCTAGGCAAGTAGTGTCTCATACTCCTTCAACTTATCACCTCTCATATTGGTTCATACTGTATCCTTCCAAAGCTCCACCAGAAAGCTTTCCCTCTAATCTAACATTTCATGCTTCATTTTCTTTTGTTGTTACCACATGTTTTGATGTTAAGATAAAATATAGTAAAATGATGATATAATAAGTACTTTCGGGCTTTTAGCCTTTGTCATGTGTGGAGAGGCGGTGGGGGTGCCCATTCCTTTACAAAGTATTGTGTGTATATGATGTGTGCATCTGATTTGAGTTTAGGATGTGTGTTATGTGTTTGAAGAGTTTGTCAAATGAGCGTCTTCTTATTGGGCCATGATGTTTGAGGTGTGCATCTGACATGTGTACTATATGTGGTCAATATGTATGTACAAGTGTGAGTTGCACAGATATATGCTATGCGGTTAAGCCACTAGGGTACTGGTAGAAAAATACATTTAAGTACTCCCCATCACTTTTTCTTTACTCTGAGCAAAGTAAAAGGGTCACTCACATAATTCTGCTGAGAGTTATAGAATAACAGTCACCAAGTATAAAAAGCTCCACTCATCTTAAAAGTAATCCCCTGGAAGTTCAAGATGAGCTACAATTATGCCCCTGAAATTAACTGATACAAAACAACCCTTTTTGTTATACAACACTATATAGTACATTATTTATATCAGTATTTATATTCTGATTTTAACCCCTTACCATTGCACCTATTTTCCCCTTTAACGACTAGGCTATTTGACAGCTTTTTATTTTCAATGACTTCTATGAGCTGTACCTTTTTTCTACTTTTCTGCCTCTAAGGGCTCTTGCACACAAATGTGTGCAGCCCATGGAAATTGGTGTAACTGTTTGGCCAGGAGATGGGAAGTCCTTGAATTATTTTACTATATGCAGTCCCTGGGGACTGACCACCATACTGGCAACCATGTGCAAGATGCCTGAAACTGTAAGGGGTCTAGTTTTGAATAGAGCATTTTCAGGCTTCATATGCCCTTCATATTAACCCTGCACAGTAAATGAATAAAAAATGCAAATCTGACATTGAGATTTTTGAGATTTAGTCGTTACGAATACAGCAATACCAAAGTTATATGTTTCTTTTCTTTTAATTGCTGACTTCTACACTATCATATACATTTGAGGGAAGGAAAAACTATTTGCATAGTCCCCTAACTGTTGAAATTTTATGTCAGTTGGCTGTATGTGGGTTTGTTTTTTGCATAAAGACCTGTAGTTTTGATTTGCATAATCTTGGGCTTTTATAAAGTTTTTGACTGCTTTTTTGTTTGTTTTCCCTTTAATTTTGTAAAGTTTTTTGTTGCATAGGATAAATACTATAGTAGCATGGGCTGTTATAGGTGTGGAAGTACACACAAAAAATCCCCAAAAAACATTCATATTCACATAGTTAACTGTGACAGTCCTGGGGATTTTATTAGATGCCTGGCTGCCAGGAAAATGCATCAAACTCCCCCATTTGCCATAGATTGTAGCATTACAGTTTCCAGTGAGTTGGCAACTGGAGAATGAAGTTGACAGCAAGTCAGCACCAAGCTTCTGCTGTTATTGTACAAGGCCCCTCTTCTCAATAGGTTAAGCAATATACAGAAAAGCCCTATGATACTATACTAGCCCATACTATTAGCCCACATAAAATTTCTTGTTCTTCATTGTACTATTTCATACATCTTTAATATAGTATATACATCATACTATTATACATCTAATAGTATATGTTGTACATATACCCTACCCCCACCATCAGACTACTATACAACTTCTTCAGTTTTAAATATTCCCTAAAACCCATCTCAACAAGTGGCCAATCACATTCCCTAACCCCATGTAACTTTAAACTAACCATCCCTTTGTACTCTTCCTGTCTATGTAACCTGTTAGCAGCAGTCATTTATTTGTTTATTCTAAATACTATAATCCAGCTGGGAAGATGAGGGTAATCTCAGAATCTGATGATCTGTTCTGCCTTTAGCACACTTATGAAAGGAGTTTTTAATGAACTCTTATTTGTACCTGTAGATAGGTCAAGAGGGAAAGCATCTGCTCTAGCCAGGTATTTTGCAGTGTAGTATTTTTTGTGAATGTTCTGACTTTTTTTGTTATTTTAATATGCAATGACTCTGTTTTCATCATTATATGCTTATATGATGACTTATTCAATCAGTGTATAATGTGATGCAACCACATATATGCATATTACATAATATTAAAGTTCAGAATCAGAAACTAACCTGCACAGAATATTATGATCTGCCATTAAAAAATACACTTTGTAAGTAACTCTTACAGTAGTGCTGACATCAATACATCAGATTTCTAGAACAAGCCCCATCCACTGCTCTCTTCTTTTTTTGTTATTTATTCTTTTCTACATGAAACTAAGAAACCCATAACACATAATTCAAATCATTGATTCTTCCTCTCGTAAACTGCAGGGAAAGCTCAGTAGACACAATTGTTTATATGGACATAATGATCTGAAAGCAGACTCGTAATAAATATTTAACAAAAAAGCATAATAGAAGCTAACAATAAAAAATAAACATAGAAATGTTTATACAAAATGAACAGGTGGTCACCCTACACTAATGTCAGGTTCTCACAGGCGTTTTTCCTAAAATCATACCATTTCTATTCAAATGCCATCTCAAGAGTCTCAGACAGTGTCAAGTGCAATCATTGCTATTGCAGTTGCCAAGGTAATCAATTGAAATCATAATGAAGGGAACAGAAGGAAATCAATAGAGTCTGAAATTACAAATAAGGAGAAGCTATCGTTTAAAAGCATTTGGCTGAAATCTTCCATATTAATGGAGTTAGAAATGGCTGTGTCATTCAGAAACAGTATGGTGCATAATTCCCTTGGGCATGTTATAACACCTAAAGCTATTGCAGCAATTAATGCTTCTTCCCACAAGATGTCCACCTTACAAGTAGCATCATAAATCGCTTAATCTTATATACTTTTTTGAAGTGCCAATGTCTTGCAAGGATATACTTAAAAATAAATGTGTATTATGTGATTTTTTTGTCATTGTTCAGAGAACATACTAGATTTCTTAACAGTTGTCTGCTACAAGTTTAGAAAATCCTAATTAAAGGGAAAGAGTTCTGTGTTTACTTTTAGTAACAATGGTGGTACTGCCTTACCTTATGTAAGCTTTCAGGAATTCAACCTGTCAATTTGTTTTGTTGACTCTGTTACAGTTTGAAAAGGAAAGTTGACAATTGAATTGCACAAAACAAGTGGCTGGTATGAAAACTGAAATATTTTATATTTAATTCTGATATAAACTATTTGCAGGAAAGTTTGGTGGGGGAAATAAGGGCTATACATCCACCCCACTCAAAATCTGCTTGGCTATACATGCACTGAATATACACATTAGAGTCATAAACCCTGGACATTTTGTTGGTTTTCTCTTTTCCCCTGACAAAGCTCTTGCCACATTTTGCCTCAGCTCCTGAGACTGCCCTGCTACCTTGTATAACATTTCCCAACCTAGCCTCAAGTCATACCTCTCTGACCCTCCACATAACCATGTTGTTTTAGTTTTTCCAGTTGGGAGCACTGCTACTACCTTCCATTGCCCTTGACCACTCTCCACCCACATATATGTACTACCTCTCCTTTATCCCAAACAGAATTAAGGCCTTTTTCTGTAGTTGATCTGTTCCTTTAGGCCACTCTTTTCCCAAGTAGATAAAATTGTAAGTAACTTATGTGGCAATGTGTGGTTGCCATAATTCCCTTCTATAATGAAAGCTTGTTTCTCTAGTTGCAGAAAAACTGGTGAAGTTGTATTGTAAATGAAAATGATATTTAAATGGCTTTACCATAGATAGTAATACAGGTTATATTGTACCCACAATAATTTAGTTTTTAGGCATTAAACCACATATACTTTATATTATTATATATAATAATATATTATTATATATTTAGATCCAGTGGCGTAACTAGAAGCTGACGGGCTCCAGTGCAAAGACTGTGCCAGGCCCCCTGACTATAATGTATGGTATATAGCAATATGGGAATATTGCTATATGGGAAAGTGACACCATAAGGCCCCCCTAAACCTCTTGGGCCCGGGTGCGACCGCAACCTCTGCACCCCCTCAAGTTACGCCCCTGTTTATATCAAGTACTAATAATCATGTAGACTTTAATTGTACTGTTGTTCCTACAAGTTTCAGGCAAACCACAAAGCATAACACTGCCTGGAACCCAGCTCAAGTATGTCCCAATTTTACAGCAAATGCAGCGCCTCTCCTATAAATTAGATTAAATATTGTAAATTAGATTAAATATGTGCAACAACATAGTCTATGCCTATTGATCATGACTGCAAAACTATGTGGCAAAGAATACACAAAAAGTGCTACATGACATCATGTGATAATACATAAAAAATAGATGTGGGGCCATGTATGATATATGAAGACTTCTGAAATAATTTACTATTAATTGTGAGCTCATATCAATTTCTTGATAATAAGAATATTGGCTAAAAAACAATGGATCAACAAATAATGTACACCAACAGTGCTAATTACAGTTTACCACCCTTTTTTACCTAAGGACCCAGCTCCCTTTCTACAATCTGCCATAGTCACTTTATGAGTGTTATAATAACCTTAGAATGCTTGATTCCAAGGATATTTTTCATTTTTCAGATGAGGTAGTTGGTACTTCACCATAGTGGTATATTTTGTTGAAATGTTTGCATTATTTCTGGAATTTATAAATTTCTCAATTCCGAAATCTTTGCTCATTTGTTAGTTTGTTCAGTAAGATTTAATTATTTATTCAATATTTTTAAGAGTTTAAAATCTCTGTTTATTAGAACTACCCTAAAAGTACCAGCATTTTTAAATCGCAAACAACCCCTAAACTATTCAAACAACCCTTGTTAAGCTTGTTAAACCGTTTAGGCATTGTTATGACAATGTGCGTTCTTATACGGGATTATATCACATTTTTGACAAGAAATAGTTCATTTCCCCCTAAAATTTACAGGATAAAAATGAGAAACACTCTCAGATTTTTGTGTGCGTTTCTCTCGAGTGCGGCATATCCCCCACACTTTATGAGCCCAGAACAGAGTACAGAAAGCGTCAGCATGCGGTTTTGAAAGGCAAATTTGCTGAAGGTCAAATTTCAGGTCAGTCTATAAACACATTCCAGACAAGAAAACCCCTAAAAAAGTGACCCTATTTGAAAAATAAACCCTAAAACTTAAAGTAAACACTATTTTTTGGGGTGCTTTCCACTTGATTACATTTTTTTGTCAGAATACAGAAAAAAATCTATTCTGATACAAGAGTTTTTTTATTTTTTCGTTTTATAATTGGTCAGTACAATTATGGCTATCCGTTTAATAGCTTTTTTATGTATGAATAATTTTGCTGAATAAAAAATGCATTTGAGAAAAAACATCACTAAGTTTTAAGCATCAACTTTGTGTATTAATTTAATTTTTTTGTGATTGAGCTGTATTGGGCTTATTTTTTGTGGAATGCAGTGGTGCTTTTTATTGAAATCAGTGTGGTATAAATGGACGTTTTGATCACTTTTTTCCATGCCTATTTTGTTTGGTTGGAGGCATTAAAAATCCAAATTTTTGTCATGTTTATAATTATTTTTTTTTTACTGTTGTCATTGTGGCGGCTTCAGTAATGTATTTTCTTTTATTGTATTGGTTTTTATGGACGCATGGTCAATACCAATGTGTGCGGATTGGTCTGGTGATTTTCACTTTTGGTTGTGTGAGTTTGTATAAAATATAGAGCATTTAGTGGGACTTTTATCATTTTTTAACCATTTTTTAACGCTGACCGACTTTTCACCCTTCCTTACAGCTTCATTTTTTTCAAATCTGCCCTGTGTCACTATAATGGTTATAACTTTGGGGGAACACTTTAACATATCCAGTGATTTTGAAATTGTTTTCCTCATGTACACCTTGTAACTTCATGTTCGTTCCCCCCTTTTGGCGGTCTGTTTTGCTTTCTTTCTGCGCCCCTCACTCTTTGGTGCCCCTTTGGTGCCCCGTTCTTCCCCTCTTCTTTTCCTCCCTTTCTTTGCCCTTCCCCTGTTTCTTTTCCCTCCTTTTCCGACTCTACCATGAGTCTTGTCATCCCCCCCCAAGAAAAGGCTCTCTGAACGTAACAGTTCATTTCCCGACTCACTTACCCCTCCTTACTCCTCTCTCTCTGCTTCCGTGCATCCTCTTGTGCTGTGCTTGATTGTATACAGACGGCTCATGGTTTGAAGGGATAAACGTGTTATCGCTCTCCTTCGAAGCTGCCGGCTGGTGTATGGCGGGGAAACGTGGGCGGCAAGTTGGTCACATGGTCGTACTTAACTGCCTTACATCTGTCCCTACAAGTCCAAATATAGCCGGCTATTGGGGGACCCTCTCAGGTTGGAAGGAGGCACGGGAGAGGCCGAAAACAAGGAAACAAAACCCAGAAATGACCCCGTAGAAGAAACTACAAACTACACCGCTCAACGACGGAAAAAAACAACGGGGAGGAAGTTGGTGACCCCGGGTAAGGGGTTTACCAAGGGGAAAACAAAGAGGAGGAAGTGAAATTTTTTTTGGGGGGAACGAAGGAAGGGTTTTTCCATAAAATTGCATAATGTCTCAGGGAGAAATACCAAAACGCGCCAGAAAAGGGTGATACCCAATCCCTCCCTGTATACCCGAACCCCATATGTGGTGGTAACCTCTCATGGCACACGCCATGGCATGGAGGGAGCGGCGCCATCAGAGCAGATTATGCATTGTCCACTTTATAAGTATACAATCTTTTATTTTTTTGGCAATTTGGACCATATAAGGGCTTATTTTTGCGACATGAGATGCACTTTTAACAAATACTAATAGTGGGCCTGTAGCTTTTTGAAATGAGATTTTTATTAACTCTTTTAATGTATGGAGGAATAGAAAATGTAATTTTGGGTTCTTTTTTTTTGATATTTTGGGGTCGTACACCGTACACTAAATCTATAATATTGTTATTCCGCTATATCACTAACGATACGGTGATACTCAATTTGATAGGTTTTATATATTTGACCAGGCAAAAAACGAATATAAAAAAAAACTCATTTGGTTGTTTTGCTTCGGCCTCTTTTTCGGAGATATAACTTAAAGATACCGCATCTGAGGTGGACAACACGATGTCGGCCGACTCCGACGCCTCGCCCCGGTATCCATCTTTTCCCCTCCTAGTCACCAACATCATTCGGCGGATCGTAGCTCCGCGTAGCTGCGCGCCCCTCGTCGGCGATCCCTGCCGACTGCGCATGCGGCCGAAAGCGTCAGGCCCGCGCCTTTTCGGAAGCAGTAAACCGGGCAGGCGCGGCCTGCTCTTCTGCGCCTGCGGCAGATCGCCGACGAGGGCTCGCATTTGCGGCGCTGCGCGCCGAAGATGGGGGACTGGAGGGAAAAAGAGGCTACCGGGCGTGGAGTATCCGGCCTCGTGTACCTCATATGGCGGCTACTCATCTACCCACACGCCCCAGTAGCCGCATAAGTAAAATTTTGGCATAATGTCCCTAATAAAAGTTTAACAAAAGTGTGGGAACGTGAGGATTAGC
The DNA here is from genome assembly GCA_019512145.1 of Engystomops pustulosus. Taxonomy (NCBI): domain Eukaryota; kingdom Metazoa; phylum Chordata; class Amphibia; order Anura; family Leptodactylidae; genus Engystomops; species Engystomops pustulosus. The sequence continues at coordinate 190,334,741 of CM033641.1, forward strand.
CCTTAAAAGGGCTATCCTACGTCCCAGTTGATCCACCGTACCATCCCAATCTAGCTAACTTTATATGATAATTTTTGGTGGTAGGTCCCCTTTAACGATTTTATTTTACTGTATGTTTTTTACAGATGCAGCAATACATCAAAATTATATGTGATTTTTTACCTGTTCCCGGTGCTCCTTTAAGTCAAACCCTTGCCTAGGCCTGTGCTTGGTGTCCACATGGGTCTAATAGCCATGACTGGCAGTATGCAGTCTACTACAAGTAAAAAAAACAATGCCAAAGCATGCACAACACAAACACATTCAACTGCCCAGATTTATCAAATAGTGCCTGTAGAAGGTACACTTTTGCCTGTGAAGTGGTCAGTGGTGCGACAGATTCATGAAAATTTTTGCATTTCTTCATGATCTGGCGTCCCTGCACTGCTCCAACAGGATTCTACAAATCTTTTTTTGGTGGCACCTTTAATAGTCACAACCACCCCACCGTGTACTCACTTCGGGCTGTCGGTCCCGTTGCTGGAGAGGCCTCACATAGCTGAGCCCTCTCCATCCATAAGGTCTTTGCTGCACATTACAGCAAGCTTACCTTTAACACCCCGCATCGTGTCGATCCACTGATCCGGGTGTTATCACACAGTGATCGCTGCCAGCAAACGCTGCTGGCAGCTTCAAAAGATGGGCCCGCCGCGCATCTTTCTGCGATTCGTCGCTCCCCGTGATGTCCATAAGGAGGGCGATCCCTCTCCATGGTAAGCCTCGTTGTTCCGAAGACCCGAGGCTACTTCATTTTAACAACCCATTCTTATAGGTGCTTCAGCAGATGAGATCAAAATCCCCATATACTTCCATACTATAGTAATGGCACAGTATATTGTGGATCGATCAGACAACCTAGGCTTAAAGTACCTCTAGGGAGTCTGAAAAATGTAAAAAATAAAAAAAGAAAATTAAAAAAAATTATAATAAAAAAACCTAAAAATTAAAATCATTCTCCTTTCCCCTGATACTGATAAAAAATAAATAACCAGTAAAATCATAAACACATTCGGTATCACCACGTCTGAAAATGCCCGATCTATCAAAATTAACAACGGTTTTTCACTTTGTGTAACCCTAAACGGAAACTCGGGCCAACGTAAAAAGTAAAAAAAGCAACTTGTTTGCCTTTAAAAAAAAATAAAACATTTATAAAAAAAGTGATCAAAAGTTCGTAAAGAAAGAAGTCCTAAAAATAAAATCATTAAAACATCATCAAAATTCTCAAAAAATTACAACCAACACCAGCCCCCACAGCTCCGTACACTAAAGTATGAAAGTTATTAGCGTAAGAAGACGGCAAAATGTAAATTTAAAAAAAAATTGGTACGGGGTTTTAATTTTGTAAAATGTAATGAAAACATTATAACACCTATACACATTTGGGTATCTTCTCTGCGTAATCCTAATTGACCCAAAGAATAAGTAGACAGTAATTGGGGAGTGAAGTAAAAGCGGTAAAAAATCCAAGCCCACAAAAAACGGTTGTAAATGCGTTTTTTTCAACACCATTTTTTCACATTACCGCATTTGGAATTTATTCCCGATTCCCCCCGTACACGCAGGGAATATTCATGCCATCACTATGAAGTGCATTTGTTACGCAGAAAACAAGCTGTCATACATCTCTTTACGGTGAAAAATAAAAAAAGTTATAGATTTTTGAAGTGGTCAGTGTCAAAAATGGAAATGAAAAAAAACAGGAAATGGGCGGTCCTTAACCGGTAAACATAGGGCAGGTACACAATTCTGCATGAATAAATGTGTTGTACGGTCACCCTGTACAGGAACCCCCTTACCACCCCTTTAGGGCTCAGAGTCCCCCGACTAGTACGCATGGTCTCCCACTAGTTAGCACTTAGTGCAGAACTCTCACGTATGGGCGTTGAACCAATGCCGGTTCCAGCACCAGAGCCGAGACGAATCAATCGGGAGCCGCGGTGTCAGTGTAATTACTGCCTGACATCCTGACAACACCTGCGGTTAAAAAACCCATTAAAAATCCCGTCAATTATGACCCACAACATCATTTAACTTGCCTGCCGGTTGTCTCTGCACCACAAATCGCCTGACATACCCCCCCCCCCCCCCCACCTGCCACAGTCTTCAGCATGCGTTGAATCGTTCCGTATGGCAGTCCAATCATTACCCCAGGCTGATTGCTTGTTCAGGTCCAATGGCTGAAGAAATAAAAATGTAAAAAAAGTTACCACATAAAAGAAATTCAGCAAATGCCCATAATCCCAACATATAAAGAGACATAATAGGGGCATCATTTACTTACCCGGCCCCATTCCGCGATCCCGCGGCGCTTTCTCTCTGCACAGATTCCGGCCGCACTGGGATTTAAGAGGTAGTTCCTCCCCCTCCCGCCGTCCTCAGGTTGCGCTGCATGCGCCGAAAACTAATCTTAACGCCCGGAATCACATCCCATAGAAGGGGAAGGTGAGCGCCTTCCCCAAGCTACACATTTTCGGTTTTTAAAAATTCGGCGGTTTTTCCGAAAACGTCGGTTTTCGTTCGGGTCCACGTCCCCCCCGTTTCTTCCGCGCGCATGCTGGCCCCATGCCGCCACAATCCCGATCGTGTGCGCCAAAAACCCGGGATCATGTACAAAACGGCGCTATCGGAATATTCGGGTAAACGTCGGGAAACGCGAATCGGCCCTTAGTAAAATGACCCCCATAATGTACAAAGAAGTCTAAAATCATAAACCCCACTTATCAGTCTCACCACGTCCATGATGCCAAACCCGTAGAATAAAATAAAAAATTATTGAACCTGTGCAATGAACACCGTAAAAAAAAAAAGCTGTTAAGACCTGCGTGGGAATTTGTGCATTTTTTAAAAAAAACAACAACACATTAAATCTATATATTAATTTGACTCACATGCACACTAGATAATATAATACACATGGAACATAGTAGCAGTTAAAAGGGAATTCAAATATAGCAATCCAATCCACATCTCCAATGTACTTGAAGAGGAACTAACTAACCTACTTACTTTGACCCATTCTGTGTATATCCGCATCCGTTAGATTGACACCCAGGTAATTCGTCCTTCCTGCTGCCCCGAACCGAGAAAATGTTTATGGCATTGGGCTGGGTTGGACCATACTTCCATATGAAGTTATTAGACCAAATCACCGTTTTGAATTTTGTGGAGGAACCTCTGCATAGATTCTCCCCACCAATGACTTGGTACCATTACTAATTACACCTTAAGGTCCCTGGATACGGACAACAGACTTCACAAAGGAGTCTGAGTTAGTTCAGAATTCAGCAAAATGCTCATCCCTTGCATGCCACAAACCAAGCTGACATTTTCTTAGATTTGTTCAGCCCATCAAAAATTACACCCCTGCCTCACGGAGATGCATTTGCAGAGTGTCTTGCCACGGTAATGCAAATGATCACTTGCACTGTAAGGATCCATTTTGAAATAATTTTCGCAGCATGTAATGGTCTAACCACACATAACATTCCAGTACAACCAACCCGACTTTTGGTCGCAGGTGTAACCAAAACTTATTCCTGGAAGACCAATCTGCTGACTACCAGATATTCCTGAAGACCCATTGCTGAATACCGATTTACAGTTGTTCTCCCGAGGTTTAATGTGGATGGCTACCAACAGGTTCTCTTTCCAGTGCTGTGTGCTTAACAACTCCCTGAAGGGTGTTGAGTTGCACACAGGTGGGACTATTGTTTGGCTGAGCCCTGATGACAAACCCCGACATCAATCAATGGTCCCCAATAGAATAGACTTTTTGGGCAATGTGTCAGTTCCTTTTCAGTTCCTCCAATGCAGAAACCGAGAGGGTGTTTCCTAGGTACTAAATCCTGTGGGGAAAGCCCCAGTATCTCCTTAGTCCCATGGCCCTTGCAAGTTACGGGCCTGAAGTTTTTCACACGTACTTCATTAATGCTCAGGAATTGGACCTTTGCTATATTAATATCGTGGTCATGCAAGTCCACAATGTTGGAAATGATCACCCAACTGGTCCCGCAACTCAGGTGTCCTTTCTTTTGGCCCATACGCATCAGCAATTGAGGTAAATCTCCGATCACTCTAATTAAGTGCAATTTATTCCATGTCTATATGTTATTGTACCATACGCATTTGTGATTCCTCCATTTTATTATATTATCCTTGTTATCCTATTTTTTTTTGCTTGCCCCACTTGTGATACAACACTATATCAAGTGCGGAATGTCAGTACTGTTCCCTATTAGAGATGAGCGACACACGCGTCCGAGCTTGATTGCTCGGTCAAGCATTAGCGATCTGCAACTCTCGTTGTCTCGGACGATATTTAGCCAGCTCGAGAAAATGGCATCTCTCCCGCCGTTTTGATTTTTGTCGGCCAAAACAGATCCAGTCACAGCAGGAGACTCGCGCTCCCCAGCATGATGTGGTAACCCTTACACACGCGATAGCAGTGGGTGGGCTGGCCTGATCAGGTGACCCTGGAATAGACTAGGCGCCCTGCCCGTGCTGTCTTGCAAATCAGTCTCTTTCTTGATTGCCGTTATGGAGAAGAGCTGCTGCTGCTGCAGGGATAAGCGTTCGGGCTGTTAATATTGGCTTACTGTTATGCCGGAGTAGTCTACAAGAACCCCCAACCCTTGTTAGGGCCTAGAAGCTTTTGTTTTTTTCTTGCTTTTGGCGTTTGGTGGCTTGCTGCACTAGTAGTGCAGCAATACCATATATTGTGACGAATTTTGCAGGGAGACTTGCAGGGTTGTCCTTAGTGACACACATATCCACTCAAACACCCTAATTGGGACAATTTATTAGGAGGGGTTTTGATTGAATTAGGCACATTCTGTCTTTTTTCTTTTTTTTTTCTTACTTTTCTTTTTTTTTATACCTCAACTCATGCAGGCACAGCACAAAATCCATTTTTGTGTGCTGTCAGGTATGCTATGAAAGTAGCCATACGAGAACCCAACAGGCCTCTTAGCGCTCAATAGCGTTATAATATTTTAATTTTTGTTGATTGCCTGTGGCTGCCTTGCTGGCAACTAGTAGTGCAGCTAGTACCATATTGGACGAATTTGCAGGGAGTCTTGGGCACATTTGTTTAGCTCTTGTGAAAACATATAGCCACCTAGTGTGACAATTTATTAGGGTTTGATTGAATTAGGCACAGTCTGCTTTTTCTTTTCTTTTTTTTTCAAAACTAAAAGTCCCTCAGGCACGGTACAAAATCCTGTGTTGTGCTGTCATTGTATTAGAAACTAGCCATAGCAAGAGTCTCGTTTTTGTTAAAAACACAAAAACACACAAAAAAAAAACCACAAAAAAAAAAACCCCACAAAAACACCAAAAAAACACAAAAAATTTTGTAACAGTTTACACTTTTTAATTTTGAAAAGTGTTGAATCCCGAGGGCTAGGGGATAGGACGAGGGCGTGGCGTCCAACACTGCAGTGGTCCGAGGCCCGTGGTCCTTGGCGGGAAAGACAACCACCTGCTGAAGGAGCAGGGGAAACGCCTGCAAGCTACACCCCTAGGTTTCATGTCTCGTTGTAGAGCACTGTTGGGCAGAACTGTGCAACCGGTACTGTCGTGGGATTGCGGACATGCTTGTCTAGCACCAGTCAGTCTTCAATGCAGTCACCCAGTCACCGCGAAAACAGCAACTCCTCCACTCTTCCACCTCATCCCCTTCCCCCAGTCTGCCCCCTCCCCAGAAAAAGTTGGCATTTGAAGACCGCAACTCTGAGGAACTGTTTTCTGACCTTCCAGAAGTTACAAACGTCACTTGTCCAGTTCCTGCTGAAGCGCTTTTCCGATGCCCAGGTTTTCCAACACCGGGGGTCGCAGTCTGTGGGTGTATTGACATTGTTGACTAGTGGGAAGACGTGTGTAAAGAGGTGTCGGACTATGACAGACACGGTTGTCATACAGTGGTGAAGTTGTTGTCAGGTCAGGAAGTCTGAGGGGGGAGCAGACTGGGTTCGGAGGATTGATGAGTGACAGACCCAGCTGCGTTTGATAGCCTGGTTAACACATTGCTTCTGAATGGAGGCAAGTCCTATACCAAACAGGTTGGAAGAGGCAGTGGTGGGGGCCAGACGGAGAGGCAGGCCCATCTGGTGTAATCAGCGCCAAATGTTTCACTAAGTGAAGCTCCCTAGCGAGGGCTGATTTTTTTCGGAGTCTGGAGGTTTTTTAAAGAAACAAACCGGATGACCGACGGACTGTGGTGTGGCAACTATGCCAAACCAGGATCGCAGGGGTTCCACCACTACATCTGAACCACCACCAGTAATGCGCAGCATAGATGCTAAACCCCACTCATGGGCACCAGCCCGTTCACGCTCCGGCCGGGCAACACCACTGTTCCTTCCCCTGTGTCAGCTGCTATTCAGCCCCCCTTCCCAGGACCACGGCCCAAACACCTCCCGTGCGAAACCCCATCGGTCGCCGCCAACGATCCTACACATCATCCACATGTCTCCATGCGCAGCGTTCAGCTCTCCATACCCCAGACGTGGGGCGCAAAGCGGAAGTACAGTGCAACCTACTCACAACGCCCAAGCCCTAATCCCACATCCTCTCAAATTACTTAGCCTGGAGATGCTGCCCTATAGGCTGGTAGAGAACCGAGGCCCTGTCGCAACCTCATTGCAGCGGCCGCCCTCGGTATTTTTGGTCCCCAGCCGCCACTACTTTTCCCCGATTGCCGTCCAGCCCTTCACCAGCACGTTCTCATCCGTGCCCTGGCCATGCCGTTTCTGACAGGTCCACCTGACCACGACACGTGGACGGTGCTGCCCGGGCAGGGCCACTATGGTATCGCTGACGCCAGTGGGTTACACTTGGTGGAGGTTGGGACCGAGTCGGACCCTTGGCTGCCTCATATACTGCCGACAACAACAACACCATCTTATTGCATGGCCTACCTCGGTCCCCGGTTCTTCTCAGGCCTACTATGCCTCCCTCCTCCTCCCACCCCTCCCCACCTCCTCCTCCGAATTACCATCCGTGGGCCAGTGCGCCATCAGTCGGTAGCTTCTAGGCACAGCACAGTGCTGTCACTAAGCGACAGCAAGGCGGTGCTCAAACTGCTGTGCCGAAGGCGATAAAAGGCACAACACCGCCCAACAGCCTTTACAGGGCATCACAGCGCAGACTGATCTGTTGGCCTGGCAAACCGCTGAACCTGAAGCCAGCATGGTTGTGTGACAACGTCGTAACCTGGTGGCGGCTCTGCAACTTGGCAAACCTGAACACATGTGCCATGCCTGGCCCATGTTTAAATCTCATAGTTTTCAGCGTTCCTCAGACATACTCAATCTGTCTGATTTGCTTAAAGCTGCGGCGCCGCATCTGTGCGCATGTCAGGAAGTCTCGCACAGATCTGCCACTCTCAGCAGCGCCGCCGTCCAACTGCCCCTCTCACCACTGTCCGTGCGACTGCCCAGAGGTGGTTCAACATTAACCATGTTATCCAGATTTTACCAGCAGCGCAGAGCGATGTAGACTGCCAGATTTTACCTTCCCAGAACTTTTATTCATGTCAGTTCAGCTTTTCCTCAAGTCTACAATGAGAAGTGACTGGATGTCTGAATATCTACAGGTGCGAGTAACTTAAGGCGTCACACAGATGGTCAGTGGCGTTGCCGCCAATCATCAGCCTCACCATCCCGCTGCCTTGGCCTGTTGAAAACTCTCTGGTCAGCATGAAGGCAGAAAGCTTTGCGCTCGTACACAATAGATGGGGGAAGATATCCCTTGCTGATATCCAAAGCACCCTAAGGTCCTGTTTCTCAGCGCATCTGAGGAGGTGGCGGAGATGAGGAGGAAGAGGAGGAGATGTTATCGAGACCAGAAGAAGGGCTCATGCTCAGTCCTTCACTGTTCAGCGTGTAGTTGGGCAAATAGAGGAGTTGGAGGAGGAAGGAAATGGACAGTCAGGCCAGTGAGGGTAGGATTCTTGCAAGTTGGGAACTCGCATATGCAGATTTCATGCTAGACTGCTATCCCCCGTGCCCTCGCGTTCAAATAAATTATTCCAGCCACCGCTTAACTGATTATTCACTCTCCTGCCCACGGTACAAGCAAATCTTTACACTTTCATCCCTGGATTGGAGGAGTGTGAGAATGCATGAATACCAGCAGGCCCCTGGTGGCACATGCGGAAAACAGTATGTCCCTTCTGACAGCGCTAGCGGCAGAGGGCGTACTTCTGACGGACAAGTAAACGAGGGAGAGTAGGCGAGCAGGCAGCTTGTTCAGCATCTGGCGGGGTATTCTTTACAAAGGCCTTTGCCAGTTTTATGTCGCCTCAGCAAGAACACCTCACCTGTCCCAGTCTCGTCGCCGAGTAGGGCTGAGCTTTAACAGAAAGAATTGTGAGGAGTAACGTACTTACCATACCATCGTCCTAATGATCAACAGCTCCTACAACTACTGGTTCAAAGCTGGACATGTTGCACAACTGTCGCTGTAACGGCCTTGGGGTTCTTGCCTGCCCTGCCCTGCGTTTTATCTGAAGCGGGTTTCAGTGCAGCTGTGGCATCATCACCAATAGCGTAAACGATGACTACTGCAGCGCTGACGAGGCTGACACTTATCAATATGAAATAAAGCCTGTATTTTCATGATCTCCATTCTCCACCAGGTGCAAGAAGCTCAACTGATAATATAATGCACTCCCCTCCCATTTTTCCTCCTTCTCCCTCCTCTTTTGTACACTAAGCAGAGGAACTGGCTATTTTTGCCGCTCATAGTACTCTAATGTTTTTTCTGGAGGGCCACCCTACCCATCCCCTCTCTGTTTTTTAAAAAAAAAAAACATTTTTGGAGTGCCACATACAGGCACTCAATCTATTTACATTTTCTGGAGGAACACCTACTTGCTCCCTCTGGTTTGAAACCTTTTTTGGACTGCCACATACAGGCACTATCCGCAAATGTAATTGTACTCCATAGCAGCCTCCACACGTCGTCGTTATATCTGGCGTCCACAAGTTGGTCTCCATTTCTAAACCTTCTCCCCCCGTCCTCTCCCTCGCTTCCTGGGAGTGTCCCAAAGTCGGCCATATAGCTGCCTCCATACCTCGTATCTCCCCTTAGTAACGCGCCGTGTCAGGTAATAAATTTTGTGTTTTTTTCATGCTTTCACCTCAAACTTGTTAACTTTGTCCGCCACCCCTGCTGTTATCCACAAAATATCTGTCAAACTTTTATCATTTACCGATATTATTTCTTCGCGCTTCTTGCCATCTGTTTCATTCCCTCCCCCGCCATAAACCAAGCCCATTACTTATAATAACGTACGACCTTGAGCGTATACAAAAGGTTCTTAGAAGTGCTGTTTGTAGCCCCGCCTGCTTTGGAAATTATAATTTTTCTTCAAATTAAACGCTTCTGCTGTCTTGCCCCCAGCAAATTTTCGGGTGGTGAGGAGGCGAGAAGGCGGGCGTAGACAGGAGAAAGCTCGCCTGGCAGTGGACCGCCAGCTCCATCCCAGATCCACTAACTATTTTTAAAAACTGCATCAGCACCTTTACTCTACTACTACTTTACTGCTCCATACTCTTACTCCTTATCAACAGCTGTGTCCAGAATTTTCAGGTGTTCACACCAATACATAATGGGAACTCGCCCATCTGTCGGCCGCCATGCCTGGAGACCTGAAGTTTCAATCAGCAGCGCAATATGGATTGCCCCATACTTCGCTCTTATTCATGTAACCATTTCCGAAAAAAAAACTCTTAAATGAACACTATGCTATTCCGTTATGCCTAGATGAATATTCAAATGACCCCCGACTGAAATTTAATTTTTTTTAAAGTAATGCTTCTGCCCCCAGGCCCATTTTGGGTTGGGGTAGCCACGGGACAGGGTCTTGGCATGCGAAAGCTTTGCCTGGCAAGGGACCGCCCGCTCCTTCCCAAGATTAGCAATCCTCAGAGCATCCATGCATACTGCCCTGCTGTTTCCTTTCCATTTCGCCTCCACGATCCTCACACATGTAGACTTTAATTGTACTGTTGTTCCTACAAGTTTCAGGCAAACTACAAAGCATAACACTGCCTGGAATCCAGCTCAAGTATGTCCCAATTTTACAGCAAATGCACTGCCTCTCCTGTAAATTAGATTAAATATTTATGTGCAACAACATAGTCTATGCCTAATGATCATGACTGCAAAACATATGTGGCCAAATAATACACAAAAGTGCTACATGACATCATGTGATAATACAGAAAAAATAGATGTATGATATGATAATATAATATGATATATTAATGTATGATAATATGAAGACTGAAATATATTTACTATGTAACTTGTGAGCTCAATATCAATTTATGATAAATAAAGAATGTTGGCTAAAAACATGGATAAACAAATAAACACAAACAGTACTAGATACAGTTTACCCTTTTTTACCTTAAGGACCCAGCTCCATTTTTACAATCTGCCATATGTCACTTTATGAGGTTATAATAACCTTAGAATGCTTTAACTTACCAAGGATATTTCAGTTTTCAGAGTGATATGTGGTACTTCACCATAGTGGTATATTATGGTTGAAATGTTTTGCATTTATTTCTGGAATTTATAAATTTCTCAATTCTAAATCTTATGCTCATTATGTTAGTTAGTTCAGTAAGATATAATTATTCATATTTTTAAGAGTTTTAAAAGTTCTGTTTATTAGAAACTCCCCTAAAAGTACCACATTTTTAAATCGCACCCCTCAAACTATTCAAAACAGCCCTTGTTAAGCTTGTTAACCGTTTAGGCATTGATTATGACAATGTGCGTTCTATATGTCAAATTTTGACAAGAAAATGTTTATTTAACCCTAAGATTTACAGGATAAAATGAGAAAACACATCTCAGATTTTGTGTGCAGTTTCTCTCGAGTGCGGCAATACCCCACACTTTATGAGCCCATAACAGAGTACAGAAAGCGTCATCATGCTTTTGAAAGGCAAATTTTGCTGAAGCAAATTTCAGGTCAGTCTATTTTTGCTGAAGCAAATTTCAGGTCAGTCTATAACATTCCAGAACAAGGTAAAGCCCTAAAAAGTGACCCTATTTGAAAAATAAACCCCTCAAAAAGTAAAGTAACACTATATTTGGGGTGGCTATTCCACATTGATTACATTTTTTTTACTTTTTTGTCAGGAATACAAGAAAAAAATCTATTCTGATACAGATTTTTTTTATGTACCGTATATACTCGAGTATAAGCCGACCCGAGTATAAGCCGAGACCCCTAATTTTACCACCAAAAACTGGGAAAACCTATTGACTCGAGTGTAAGCCGAGGGTGGGAAATGCATTGGTCACAGACCCAGCCAAGTATATAGCCAGCCAGCCCCCCATTTTTTTTTTAGTCCATTTTTAATTAAGTATTGACTCGTGTATAAGCCGAGGGGACGTTTTTCAGCACATTTTTTTGTGCTGAAAAACTCGGCTTATACACGAGTATATACGGTAATTTTTGCTGAAGCAAATTTCAGGTCAGTCTATAACATTCCAGAACAAGAGAAACCCCTAAAAAGTGACCCTATTTGAAAAATAAACCCCTCAAAAAGTAAAGTAACACTATTTTTGGGGTGGCTATTCCACATTGATTACATTTTTTGTCAGGAATACAAGAAAAAAATCTATTCTGATACAGATTTTTTATGTATTTTTTCGTTTTATGGGTCAGTACAATTATGGCAATATCCCGTTTATATAGCTTTTTTATGTATGAATAATTTTGCTGAATAAAAAATGCATTTTGAGAAAAAAATCACTAGTTTTAGCATCAACATTTGTGTATTATTTTAATTTTTTGGTTGATTGAGCTGTATTGGAGCTTATTTTTTGTGGAATGCATTGTGCTTTTTATTGAAATCATTGTGGTATAAATGTGACGTTTTGATCACTTTTCATTGCCTATTTTGTTTGGTTGGAGGCATTAAAATCCAAATTTTTGTATGTTTATAATTATTTGTTTTTACTGTATTCATTGTGCGGCTTCAGTAATTTATTTCTTTTATTGTATTGGTTGTTATGGACATGGCAATACCATATGTGTGCGGATTGTCTGGTGATTTTCACTTTTTTTGTGTGAGTTTTATAAAATATAGAGCATTTAGGGGACTTTTATCATTTTTTAACCCTTTAACGCTGAAGCCACTTTTCACCTTCCTGACACTTCCATTTTTTCAAATCTGCCCTGTGTCACTATAAGTGGTTATAACTTTGGAACACTTTAACATATCCAAGTGATTTTGAAATTGTTTTCTCATGACACATTGTACTTCATGTTAGTTACAAAATTTTGGAGGTATGTTTTGCATTTATTTATGAGAAAATCAGATATTTGGTGAAAATTTGGAAAAATTCTCAATTTTTGAAATTCAAAATGTTCTACTTTTTCCACACATGAGTCATTTTTATGTATGAATAATTTTGCTGAATAAAAATGCATTTTGAGAAAAAAATCACTAGTTTTAGCATCAACAGTTGTGTATTATTTTAATTTTTTGGTTGATTAAGCTGTAATGGAGCTTATTTTTTGTGGAATGCATTGTGCTTTTTATTGAAATCATTGTGGTATAAATGTGATGATTTGATCACTTTTCATTGCCTATTTTGTTTGGTTGGAGGCATTAAAATCCCAATTTTTGTATGTTTATAATTATTTGTTTTTACTGTATTCATTGTGCGGCTTCAGTAATTTATTTCTTTTTTTGTATTGTTTGTTATAGACACGGCAATACCATATGTGTGCGGATTGTCTGGTGATTTTCACTTTTTTGTGTGAGTTTTATAAAATATAGAGCATTTAGGGGACTTTTATAATTTTTTAATCACTTTTTTTACATTTTTTACTGTCCCACTCTGGGACTCCAAAAGAAGATTGTCTGATCACTTGTTCAAACGAATACACTGCAATACTGATGTATGGTAGTCAGCCTATGCAGATGCATAGCCTGACATGCACAGATGAATCATCTGTCTTTAGCTGCTGAGTGACAGAATATGTGGCAGAATATGTCACTCAGCAGCTTAAGACACTCTGGAGGTCGTTCATTAGACCCCGGGACTGCCATGGAGACTATAGGCATCACCCGAACATGGTGATCAGGGGTTGGTGATCGGGGTGGGAGCAGGTGAGGAAGCCCAATAGATGCCATGGTCATGTTTGTCACATACTGCCGGGCTTTGATTACAGTTTCATACAGTTACATACAGTTACAGTTTGCAGGACAAAAATGCTACTATGCTACCAAGCCACTTGGACGTGCATTTTCATCCATGGTCAATAAGGGGTTAACTTTTATTTTTTTGTTTTATACACTGTATAGGATAGATAAAATGTTATTTATGTTCTATAGATTAGAATGATTGCAGTTATATCCCATCTATATAGCTTCTATATGTTTGAATAAATTTGCTGAAAAAAAAATTGGAGAAAAAAATCACTTCTATTTGCATTTCCATCTTCTAAGTGATGTTACATTTAGATTTTGTTGATTGAGCTGTGTTAGGGTTTACTTTTTTGCAAGATGAGTTGTACTTTTAATTGGAATAATTGTGACATTTTGATCAGTTTTTATTGCTTTTTTGTTACATTTTTGGGTGTTTTTTTATTTTTTTACGGTGTTTACTGTACAAGCTTATTAAAGATTTTATTTTACTGTACTGGTTGTTACAGATGCAGCAATATATTATATGTGATTTTTTTTAACTGTTCCACTGTGCTCCCTTTAGTAACCCTTGCCTAGGCCTGTGCTTGGTTCCACATGGGTCTATACCCATGACTGGCAGTATGCAGTCTACAACAGTAGAAAAAAACAATGCCAAAGCATGCACAAACACCAAACACATGTCAACTGCCCAGATTTATCAAAATAGTGCCTGTAGAAGGTACACTTTGCCTGTGAAGTCTGCAGTGTGCGACAGATTAATGAAATGTTTTGCATGTTCTTCATGAATCTGGCGTCCCCTGCACGGCTCCAACAGGATTCTACATCTTTTTTTGGTGCACCTTTAATAGGTTCACAACCGCCCACCGTGTATTCACTGCGGCGGTCGGGTCCCGGTGCATGGAGAGGGTTCACGAGCTGAGCCCTCTCCATAGCCGGTAAGTCTTTGCTGCATATTACAGCAAAGGCTTACCTTTAACACCCGCGATCGGTGCCATCACTGATCCGGGTGTTATCACAGTGATCGCTGCCAGCAAAGCTGCCGGCAGCTTCAAAAAGATGGGCGCCGCCATCTTTCTGCGGATCGTTGCTCCCCGTGACGTCATAAGGGAGCAGCGATCCATCGCCATGGTAGCCTCGGTTGTTCCGAAGACCTGAGGCTACTTCGTTTTAACCCATTCATTACAATGTGCTATCAGCACATTGTAATGAATGAGGAGCAAAATCCCCATATACTTCCATACTGTAGTACGGCAGTATATGGTAGGATCGATCAGACAACCTAGGCTTAAAGTATCCTAGGGAGTCTGAAAAATAGTAAAAATAAAAAAAAGTTAAAAAAAAAATTATAATAAAAAAACCTAAAAATTAAAATCATCTCCCTTTCCCTGATACTGATATAAATATAAATAAACAGTAAAAATCATAAACACATTCGGTATCACCACGTCTGAAAATGCCCGATCTATCAAAATATACTAACGTTTTTTCACTTTGTTTAACCCCGTAACGGAAAATCGGGCCAAAGTAAAAAATGGCACTTGTTTGCCATTTAAAAAAAATAAAACATTTTATAAAAAGTGATCAAAAGTTCGTAAAGTCCTAAAAATAAAATCATTAAAAACATCATCAAAATTCGCAAAAAATGACACCACCCACAGCTCCGTAAAAGTAATTAGCGTAAGAAGACGGCAAAATTAAAAAAAAAATTTGTACAGGAGGTTTTAATTTTTGTAAATGTATGAAAACATTATAAAACCTATACAAATTGGGTATCTGCGTAATCATATTGACCCAAAGAATAAAGTAGACAGTAATTTGGGGTGTGAAGTAAAAGCGGTAAAATCCAAGCCCACAAGAAAACGGTGTAAATGCGTTTTTTCACCATTTTCACTGCATTTGGAATTTTATTCCCGATTCCCCGTACACGGCAGGGAATATTCAATGCCATCACTATGAAGTGCAATTTGTTACGCAGAAAACAAGCTGTCATACATCTCTTTATGTGAAAAAATAAAAAAAGTTATAGATTTTTGAAGGTGGGGAGTGAAAAATGGAAATGAAAAAACAGGAAATGGCCGGTCCTGAACCGGTAAACATATGGCATGTGACACAATTCTGCATGATAAATGTGTTGTACGGTCACACTGTACAGGAACGCCCCTTAACCCCTTAGCACTCAGTGTCGTACTAGTAGGGCATGGGCTCCCACTATTAACGCTTAGTGCAGAACTCTCACGGCGTTGAACCAATGCCGGTTCAGCACCAGAGCCGAGACGGCATCAGGAGCCGCGGGGTGTCAGTGGTAATCTACTGCTGACATCCCTGAGCAACACCTGCGGTTTAACCCATTAAGTACAGTCAGCATGACCACAGCATTTAACTTGCTTGCCAGGTTTCTCTGCCCCACGATCGCCTGACATACCCACCCCCCACCGCGCACAGTCTTCAGGTGGCGTTGATCGTTCCTATGGCAGTCCAATCAGGACCCCAGGGCTGATTGCTTGTTCATGTCCAATGGCTGAAGAAATAAAAATGTAAAAAAAAGTTATCACATAAAAAATAAATTTAGAAAAATGCCCATAAGCCCCAAAACATATAAAGAGACATATAATGTAGTCTAAATCATAAATCATGAATAGAAGTCTAAATCATAAACCCCACTTATAAAGTATCACCACGTCCATGACAACCCGTAGAATAAAAGAAAATAATTATTGAACCTGTGCAATGAACACTGTAAAAAAAAACTTTTAAGAACCTGGGAATTTGTGCATTTTTAAAAAAAACAAAAACACAAGTTAAATCTATATATTAATTTGACTCACATGCACACTAGATAATATAATACACATGAGAACATATGTACGGTTAAAAAGGGGAAGTTCAAAAAGTATAAGCAATCCAATCCACATCTTCAATGTACTTGAGAGGAACATAACCTACTTACTTTGATCCCATTCTGTGTATCTCCGCATCCGTGTAGATTGAGACCCAGGTATTCGTTCTGCTGCCTCGAACCAGAAAATGTTTATGGCATTGGGCTGGGGTGGACCATACTTCCATATGAAGTTATTAGCCAAATACCGTTTTGAATTTGTGGATGAACCTCTGCAAAGATTCTCCACGCTAATGAGCTTCGTACCAAGTACTAAGTACACGTTAAGGTCCTCTCTTCTAGAGAGTAAATTACTAGTGATGAGTGGATCTGAACCGCAATATTTGGATTCATGACGAATATTGTGGGTTAAGGTCCCTGGACACGGACACAGACTTCAGCAAGGAGTCTGAGTTAGTTCAGAATTCAGCAAAAATGCTCATCCATTGCATGCCACAACCAAAGCTGACATTTTTCTGAGATTTGGTCATCCCAGGCAAAAATGACACCCATGCATCACTGGAGATGCATTGCAGCAAGTGGTTTTGCCCACGGTATGCAAAGGATAACTGGCACTATAAGGGATCCATTTTGAAATAATTTCCGGCAGCATGTAAATGTCTAACACCCATAATCATATCCAGTTCCGAGTACACAAACCCGGACTTTTGGTCCAGGTGTAACCAAACCTGATTCCTGGAAGACCCAATCTGCTGAATACCAGATGATTCCTGGAAGACCCAATTTGCTGAATTCCAGATTTACAGTTGTTCTCCGAGGTTAATGTGATGGGCTACCAACAGGTTCCTTCCAGGCTGTGTGCTGAACAACTCCCCGAAGGGGTGTGGAGTTGCACACAGGTGGGACTATTGGTTCGCTAGGAGCTGATGACAAACCCCCACATCATCAATGGTCCCCAATATAAATAGACTTTGGCAATGGTCAGTGCCTATTCAGTTCCTCCAATTCCAGAAACAGAGAGGGTTTTCCTAGGTACTAAATCCTGTGGGGAAAGCCCCAGTATCTCTCAGTCCCATGGCCTGGCCAATGTTGACGGGCTGCAAGTTGTCACAGTACCTCATCTAATGCTCAGGAATTGGACATTTGCTATATTAATATGGTGTTCATGCAAGTCCACAAATGTTGGAAATGATCACCCAACTGTTCCCAGCAACTCAGGTGTCTTTCTTTTGGCCCATACTCATCAACAATTGAGGTAAATCTTCCATCACTCTAATTAAGCTGCAATTATTCCATGTCTATATGTTATTGTACCATAAGCATTTGTGATTCCTCCATTTTATTATATTATCCTATGTTATCCTATTGCTGTGCCCCACTTGTGATACAACACTACTATCAAGTGGCGGATGTCAGTACTGTTCCCTATTAGAGATGAGCGAACACACTCGTCCGAGCTTGATGCTCGTTCAAGCATTAGCGTACTCGCAACTGCTCGTTGCTCGGACGAATATTTAGCCAGCTCGAGAAAATGGCATCTCCCGCCGTTTTGATTTTTGGCGGCCAGAAACAGAGCCAGTCACAAGCCAGGAGACTCTGCGCTCCACCCAGCATGATGTGGTACCCTTACACGTCGATAGCAGTGGTTGGCTGGCCTGATCAGGTGACCCTGGAATAGACTAGCCCCTGCCCGTGCTGCTTGCATCATTCTCTGTCTGGATGCCGTTATGGAGAGAGCTGCTGCTGCTGCAGGGATAGCGTTAGGCTGTTATATTGGCTTACTGTTAGGCAGGAGTGAGTCTACAAGAACCCAAAAGCCCTTGTTAGGGCTAGAATCTTTTTTTTTTCTTTGCTTGTGGCTGGGCTTGCTGGCACTAGTAGTGCAGCTAATACCATAGAATTACCTCTTGTGACGAAATTGCACAGGAGACTGTGCGACCCGTTAATGATTTAAGCTCTTACGATGAAACACCTATTACCATTCTCAAACCCTATGGTATGACAATTATAGGGGTTTGATTTGAAAGTAGGACAGTTGTTGTTCTTTATTTTCTTACTTTTCTTTTTTTGTATACTCAAAGTCATCAGGCACAGCACAAAAATCAGTTGTGATCGTGCTGTGAGTGTACGCTAGAAATACTAGCCATACGAAGAACCCAACAGGCTTCTTGAGCTACAATAGCATCTATATATTTATTTTTGTTGATTTGTTGGGGCTGCCTTGCTGGCACTAGCAGTGCAGTGTACCATATTGTGACGAATTTGCAGGGAGTCTTGGACCGTTCTGGTTAGAACTCTTTAGTGACAAAACTATCATCTCAAGTTCGCGACAATTTATTAGGGTTGAGGAATGAGTGCACAGTCGCTTTTTATTTTCTTGTTTTTTCTAAACTAAAAGTCATCAGGACAGCACAAAATCCAGTTGGTGCTGTCTCATTTTTGGTTAGGAAGAAATAGCCAGTAGCACAGGAATCATGTTTTGTTAAAAAAACACAAAAAAATAACACAAAAAACCCCACAAAAAAAACACCAAAAAAACCCAAAATTTTTTACAGTTACATTAATTTGAAAAATGTTGAACCCGAGGGCTAGGGTACGAAGGAGAGAACGTGGGAGTCAAGCAATTGCTAGGGGTGTGTCAAGAGGCCGTTGTGTCAGGGGGGAAGGGAACGAGACACCACCTGCTGAGCCGGAGCAGGGGACGCCGCCGAGCTAACTCCCTAGTTCATGTCTCGTGTGGTAGTGGGTATGAGCACTGTTGAGTGGTGCCACAGCAGAACAGTGTACGAACAGGTAAAGTAATGTCGTGGATTGCGGGACAAGCTTATAGCCAGTTGTACACACGTCGTCTCTAATGCAGTCAACAGGTCACGACCAAAAAACAGCAGCTCCTCAAGCTTTCAACCTCAGCCTAATTCCCCCAGTACATGCCCCCTCCAGAAAAAATTTGGGCATTGAAGCCGGCAGATCTGAGGAGTGTTTTTCTGACCCCTCCAGAGTTACCAAACCACTTGACCGGTTGTGCTGAGCTCTTTTCGTTGCCAGGTTTTCCAACCGGTTCGCAGTCTGTGGGTGATGTCTGACCATTAGTGAATAGTGGAAGACGTGGTAAAGAGGGGCTGCTGGACAATGAGGAGACACGGTTGTCAGGACAGTGGTGAAGTTGGTGAAGTTGTGTCAGGGGCAGGAAGTCCGAGGGGGGAGCAGACTGAGGGGAGGATGATGAGGTGACAGACCGAGCTGGGTGTAGATAGGCGGCGTGGAGGTTGAACACAGGGCTTCTGAGGATGGAGGCGGAGTCCTATACCAGAACAGGGTGGAGAGGCAGGGTGGGCCAGACGGAGAGATAGGCAGGGCCAGAGTGGTGCATCAGCGCCAAAGGTTTTCCCGAGTGAAGCTCCAGTAGCGAGGGCTAGATTTTCAGAAGTCTGGAGGATTTCTTTAAAGAAAATACGGTTGACCGAAGGACCGTGTGTGTGTAACCTGAGCCACACAAAGGACAGCAGGGGTTACCCAGCTTAACCACCCACCAGTATGCGCAGCAATGAATGCTAAACACCCCACTCAATGGAACAAAAAAAAGGCGTCACCTTCGGTCGGGCAACCACCTTGCTCCTTACCCTGTGTCATCTGCGGGCCTCTGTAGCAGCCACTGCTCAGGACCACGGCCAAAACACTACCATGCCGAAAACCACACCTTCGCCTCCAGATCCTCCACAGGCCTCACCATGTCTCCATTGCGCAGCGTTGCAGTCTTCCATACCCCAGACGTGGGGCGAAAGAGGAAAGTACAGTGCAACCCATCACACGCCCAAGCCTAAAGTCACCATCTCCAATATTACTGTAGCCTGGAGATGCTGACCTATGGGCTGGTAGAGACCGAGGGCCTTTCGAAACCTACATGCGGCGGAGCTCCTCGGTATTCGGTCCCCAGCCGCCACTACTTTTCACGATGTGTGCCGTCCAGCCCTTCCACCAGCCAGTTGTCAGACCAATCATCCGCTGCCCTGACCAATGCCGTTTCAATGAACGGTCCACATGACCACTGGACACGTGGACGGTGCTGCTGGCAGAGGCCACTATGATATGACGACACATTGGGTTAACTTGGTTGAAGGTGGGGAATGAGTCTGACCTGGTGGTGTAATATTGCTGACGCGAGGATTGCGGGCCTACCGCGGTCCAGGTCTCTCAGGCCTACTATGCTCCTCCTCCCTCCCACCCTTCTCCACCTCCTCCTTCTGTGAATTACCATCCGTGGGCATGGACGCCATCCGTCGGTAGCTCTAGGCACAGCATCAGTGCTGTCACTAAGCGACAGCAGCGAGGTGCTCAACTGATGAGCGTTGGCGATATAAGGCACCCGCCAACGAGGTATACAGTGCACCGGCGCAGACTGATTGGGATGGTACCGGCTGAACCTGAAAGCCAGATGTTGTGTGTGACAACACCCCGGCTCCCGCACGTCCAGACTTCCCCCCACTCTCACCCCTCCCCAGTGGCCCCCTGGACCCCGCGCCTATGCAAATCACGGAGACTGACACATGTGCCACCCCCATGCTTTGGCCAGGTGTTAAATCTCATAGTCAGCTTGGTTTCTCAAGACATTACTCAATCTGTCTGATTCGAGATGACCATCCAAGACTGCAGACGCCTCATTGTGCGCCATTAGGAGTTAGCACCGATATGCCACTCTCAGGCAGGCCCAGCGCCGCCTCCAACTGTCACCCCCGGTCACGACCTGTTGTACGAGTGCCACGAGGGGAATTCAACATTAACCACTGTTCCAGAGTTACCAGCAGTGCAGAGCGATTGTCGACTGCCAGACTGCCCTCTAACCTCGTCACACAACAAGCAAATGGTCCACTTCCCCAGTACAGCGCTCGTCCCCCCAAAGCGGGGGGTGGGCCCTTATCACAGTGCCTACATGCAGCGACCCCGCTTGGACATCTGTATCGTTCAGGTGATGAGTAACTTGAGAGTCAACACAGGATGGTCAGTGGCGCATGACACGACCACATCCTTGATCAGGTGACCCTGGAATAGACTAGCCCCTGCCCGTGCTGCTTGCATCATTCTCTGTCTGGATGCCGTTATGGAGAGAGCTGCTGCTGTTGCAGGGATAGCGTTAGGCTGTTATATTGGCTTACTGTTAGGCAGGAGTGAGTCTACAAGAACCCAACAGCCCTTGTTAGGGCTAGAATCTTTTTTTTTTCTTTGCTTGTGGCTGGGCTTGCTTGTACTAGTAGTGCAGCTAATACCATATTGTGACGAATTTGCAGGGAGACTTGCGAACGTTATATTTAGCTCTTAGTGACACAGATATCCATCTCAAACACCTAAGTGGGACAATTTAATAGGGGTTTGATTATATTAGGCACAGTCTGCTTTTTCTTTTATTTTCTTACTTTTCTTTTTTTTTATAACTCAAAGTCATCAGGCACAGCACAAAATCCAGTTGTGTGCTGTGAGTGTAGGCTAGAAACTAGCCATACGAAAACCCAACAGGCCTTCTTAGCGCTACAATAGCGTTATATATTTTATTTTTTGTTGATTTGCTTGTGGCTGGCCTTGCTGGCACTAGTAGTGCAGCTAGTACCATATTTGTGTCATCTCACTTTAGAACCTTCTCCCTCCTCATATTGGGTTCCTCCTGTCTCTTCCAAAGCTCCATCCGCAAGCTTTCCCTCTACTCTAACATGTTTGTTCATTTCTTTGTTGTATTTGCCACATGTTTTTTTGCTGTTAAAATGACATATCGTACACTGATGCATATATAAGTACTTTCGGAGCCTTTTCGCTTTGTCATGCGATGAGGAGGCAGGCGGCTGGGGGTTCCCTTCCTTTACAACTGTATGTGGTCTATGATGTGTGCATCTGATTTGAGTTCGGAGCGTGGTACGTGTTTGAAGCGTTTGTCACAATTGCGCGTCTATCTTCTTGGCCTGTGCATTGAGGTGTGCATCTGACCTTGTGTACAATATGTGGATCAATAATGTGTGATACACGTGTGGGTTGCCCAGATCTCTGTCTGCTGGTACTGCCACTAGGGGGACTGGTAGGAAAAATACATTTTACGTCTCCCCCCACACTTTTCTTTATCTGAGCCAAGTACCAGGGGTCACTCACATACTTCAGCTGCGAGTTCTAGAAATAAAAGTATTACAAACGCTCCACTCATTCGAAAAGTAATCCCCTGGCGAGGTTAAGATGAGCTCAATTATGCCCATGACATTAATGATACACAAACACCCTTTTTGTATACAACACTATATAGTACATTATTTAGTCAGTTATTCTATCGATTTACCCCTACCATGTGCACTATTTTCCGCTTTAACGACTAGGCTATTTGAACGCTCTTTTAGTTTCAATGCATTCATATGAGCTGTACCTTTTTTCTACTTTTCTGCCTCTAAGGGATCTTGCACCAAATCGTGGAACTGTTTTGGCCAGTCAGATGGAAGTCTTGACTTCTCTTCTTATATGCGCGTCTGGGAGGACTACATACTGGTACCCATGTGCCAGTGCCTGGAACACGTAAGGGGTCTCGTTTTGAATCGAGCATTTTCAAGGCTTCATATGCCTTCATTTCACTGCACAGTAAATCCTACAGAACATTCAATATCTGCACTATTAGATCTTGAGATTTAGTCGTTAGCGCATACACGCACACTCCGCCCCGTTATATCTTTCTTTCTTAATGTTCGTGACTTTCTCCCTATCATCTACCATTTAGAGGGAAGGCAACACCTCTTGTCATAGTCGCCAACTGTTGCCCTTTTGTCAGTTGGCAGGTGCAGTGTGTGTGTTGGTTTTCATACAGACCATTGTAGTTTAGATATTGCATACTCTTGGGCTTTTATACCGTTTTGATGCTTTTTGTTTGTTTTACCTTTAATTTTGGGACAGTGTTTTGTTGCATAGGAAAATACTATCAGGAGCATGGGCCTTGTTTATAGGTGTGGAACAGTTAACCCACAAATCCCAAAAACATTCATAGTCACTAGTTAACTGTGACAGTCCGGGGAGATTTTAATTAGATGCCTGGCTGCCGGAAAAATGCATCACATCCCCCATTTGCCATAGATGTAGAACTACAGTTTCCAGTGAGTGGCAACTGGCGAATGAGTTGACACAATCAGCCCCAGCTTCTGTGTATTGTACAAGGCCCTCTTCTCAATAGGTTAAGCCAAATACAGAAAAGCCCTATGATACTATACTAGGCCCATTACTATTAGCCCACATAAATCTTGTTCTTCATGTACTATTTCAACATCTTTAATATAGTATATACATCATATATTATACATCTAATAGTATATGTGGTACAATACCCTACCCCCACCATCAGACTACTATACAACTTACTTCAGGTTTAAATATCCCTAACAGCCCATTCAACAAGTGGCCAATCACATTGCCTAACCCCATGTAACTTTAAAATACATCCCTTTGTACTTTATGTCTAGGTCCCTGTTGGCAGCAGTGTCATTAATTGTTATTATACATACTATAATCGAGATGGGAAGATGAGGGGTAAAAGCCCTGATGATCTTGTTCTGCCTTCGCCGACTTCTGAAAGGAGTTTACGAATGAACTTCTTATTGTACCTCTGTGATGATAGGGTCCAGCGGACCGCTCTGCTCTCGCCAGTATTTTGCCAGTTGTAGTATTTGTGAATGTTTGCCTTTTTTGTTATTTCATATGCCAATGACTCTGTTTCTATCACTTTTTAAGCCTTGGTTCATCATTCTCTGCTTATATGATGAACTTATTCAATCGGTGTATCCCATTTTGTGATGCCACCACATAGCTGCTATTACATATCTTCCGTTCAGCTATCAGGACCACACTTAACTTGACACAAGAATAT
This sequence comes from Engystomops pustulosus, assembly GCA_019512145.1. Taxonomy (NCBI): domain Eukaryota; kingdom Metazoa; phylum Chordata; class Amphibia; order Anura; family Leptodactylidae; genus Engystomops; species Engystomops pustulosus. The sequence continues at coordinate 190,358,679 of CM033641.1, forward strand.
TATGCTCTGCCATTTAACCCCTCACTTTTACTAACTCTTACAGCAGTGCGACCTCAATACACTCGCTTTCTAGACCCGCACCATCCAGTATGTCTTTCTTCTTTTTTGTTATTCTTCTTTTTCTACCAATGAAACTACAGCCCCCCATACCACCAATTACAAATCCATTGAGTCGTCCTCTCGTCAACTGCAGGGCACGCAGTCAGTAGACCCAATTGTTTTATGGACATACCGAAGCTGTAACGAGACTCAGTTAATAAATCGTTAACAAAAAAAGCATAATAGAAGCAACAATAAAAAATAACATAGCAAGTGTTTATACACAACAATGAAATAGGTGGTCACGACTACATATAGTCAGGTTCGCACAGGCATTTTACTAAATCGTTATATTTCTATTCAAAGCCATTCTCAAGAGGTCCAAGACGGTCCAAGTGCAAGCATGCAATTGCATTGCCAAGGTAACAATTGAAGATATAAGAAGGGCAAAGAAGGAAATCAATAGAAGAGTCTGAATTTACAAATAAAGGAGAAGCATGTAAAAGCATTTGGCTGAATCTTCCATCTTAATGGCTTGTAACAAGGCCTGTGTCAATTCAGGAAAAACGTATATGGTTGCCATAATCCCTTGGGGCATGTTACAACACCTAAAGAGTTATGTGCAGCAATTTAATGCTTCTTACCCGATGTCCCCCTACAAGTTAGCATCATAAATCGCTTAATCTTATATACTTTACATTGACCAGTGCACCAATGGCTTGAAGGATATACTTAAAATAAATGTGTATTATGTGATTTTTTGTCATGTTCAGAGAACATACGTTATTTTGGGACATATAAGCCGCCACTGGCCCATAAGACGCACAATGGTTTTAGAGGAGGAGAATAAGAAAAATGGTATTTTCCCCAAATAGTATGCTTAAATATTAATAAAGTAAAAAGTAAAGTAAGGGCGGTGCAGACAGCATGTTTCTCATTTGGAGAGGGGCAGGGTCAAGCAGTGGTCCCCCCCCTCCTCCTCTCCCGGGCACGCAATCTATCTTTAGATAGAATTATGTCGGATGTATTCAGGGGCGGTTCTCAAGCGGTACCGGCGCGCTAGGTATGAGCTATAGGTGACGCAATGACGGTCATACAAGAGCTTAAATATATGGGAGGAGGGGACACAGGAAAGGGGTGACAGTCCTTGTACACTGGCCCCAAGAGCTGGTCGTGGGATAAATACCTTGACAAGACAGCAGCCACTACATACCAGGCCAACAGGGGTAAGGAGTGTGAGAGCAGGGACCAGGGGGTAAGGGAGCATTATCACTTATCTGATCCTGTGAGAAGTACGGTCAGACAATGCACACAGCTTGTACAGGTTCATCTTCTCAAGTTGCCAGCAGCCTTCATGTTCCTCTTTCCCTCTGAACCTCCTCCGGGCTAATACAAGCGAGCGCGGGCTTGGCCACAGAGTCCGTGGCCTTTCTCTCCCCCTCTTATCTCCAACTGGCGCTCCTGCCTGCCCAAAGCCCCTGATATGAGTGCCTGGGACGGCAGAGGCGCAGATGGGTGCTGCCATCCATTCCCTCAGCAGTGGAGGCTGAGAGGAGGAGAGGAGCGCAGCGGCACTCAGCACAAGCGGGCTGCTTTCACTGTGACAGGGCTGCCGTTCTGCCCAGCATTAGCTGGCAGGAGGCCAGCAGGGTGACCCTCCGCTTCCTTCTGCAGCTACATCCGACTATAGACGCACCACTGTTTTTTACATCTTCTGGAAAAAAGTGCAGTCTTATAGTCCAGAAAATACGGGTACTAGATTTCTAACAGTTGTCTGCTACAAGTGAAAATCCTAATTAACGGGAAAGCGTTCTGTGTTTATTTAGTAACAAGGGTTGGTACTGCCTTACTTATGTTAAGCTTGTAGGGGAATTCAACCTGCAATTTCGGTTTTGTTGACCTCTGTACCGTTTGAAAAAGGACAGGTTGCCACTGAATTGCAAACACAAGTGCGCTGTATGTGAAACCTGAATATTATATTTAATTCTGATATAAATTATTGGCAGGAACGTTTGTATTGGGGAATCAGGCTTACATCCACCCACTCAAAATCTGCTTGGCTATACATGCATGAATAACAATTAGAGGCAAAACCATGGACATTTTGTTGGTTTCCTTTTCCCCTGACAAAGCTTCTTGAACATTTTGCATCATTCCTGAGACTGCCTGCACTTGTATAACCATTCCCAAACCTAGGCATCAAGTTTATTTTTCAAGTTGGAGCACTGCTGCTACCACATTCATTGCCCGACCACTCTCCACCCACATATATGTATACCTCTCCTTTATCCCAAACAGAATAAGGCTTTTTTTGTAGGTGATCTGTCCTTTAGGCCACTCTTGTCCCAAGTAGATAAAATTGTAAGTACTTATGTGGCAATGGTGGTGCCATAATTTCCTTCTAAATGAAAGCTTGTTCTCTAGTGCAGAAACACTGGTGAAGTTTGTGATTGTAATGAAATGATTTATTGAAAATGGCCTTTACGCATATATAGTAATACAGGTTATATTGTACCACATAATTAGTTTTAGGCATTAAAACCAATATAATTATATTTATTATATATAATACTTAATTATCTATATATTTTAGATCAGTGGGTAAACTAGAAGCTGACGGGCTCCTGAAAAGACAGTGCCAGGCCCCTCCCGACTATAATGTATGGTATATAGGCAATATGGGAAGTGACCCATAGGCCCCCCTAAACTCGTGCGCCGGGTGCGACCGTCAATCTTTGCCCCCGCTCAAGTGACGCCCCTGTTTATCAATTTAATAATCATTGTAGAATTTAATTGTATGTTGTTCCTACAAGTTTCAGGCAAACTGACAATAGCATAAACACTGCCGTGGGAATCAAGCTCAAGTAGGTCCCATTTTACCGCAAATGCATAGCTCTCCTGTAAAAGTAGATTAAATATTTAGTGCAACACATAGTCTATCCTAATGATCCTGACTGCCCAAAAACATATGGGCCAAAAATACACGAAAAGTGAGAATACATGAATCATGTGTAGAGAATACAGAAAAAATAGATGTAGATATGATATATAATATGATTAATTAATGTATGATAGATAATGAAGACTCTGCAATATATTTAGCTATGTATTGTAGAGTCAATACAAATATTATTGAATAAAGGAATATTGGCTTAAAAAAAATGGAATAAACAAATAAAAGTAAAAACCAACAGTGCTAGATACAGTTACCCGTTTTTACCTTAAAGGGCACCACCACCAAAAATTACCTATAAAGGTAGATTGGGGTGGTAGCGGGATCAATGGGACGGAGGATAGCCCTTTTAGTGATAAATCCTCGGTCCCGCAATTTTTTGATAACTTTTATTATCCCATATTCAAGTTTTACTTATGCGGCACTGGGGCGTGGAGTAGTAGTAGCCCGCACTCATCTGAGTGACACGAGGCGGCTACTCACGCCCGGTAGGACCACTTTACCTCTCTCTCACCATCTTCGGGCGCGCGCTGCCGCGTAGTGCGAACCCTCGTCCGGCCGATCCTGCTGTCTGCGCATGCGCAGAAGTGCAGGCCCGCGTCTGCGCGCTCACTGCTCCGAAACAGGGCGGACTGCTCTTCTGCGCATGCGCAAGACGGCAGCTCGCGGACGAGGGCGAGAGCTACACGGAGATGCCGCGAAGGCTGGGTGAGATAGGAGGGGGTGGTAAAGTGGCTTACGGGGAGGGATAGCCGCCTCGTTGTTACTCAGATGCGGCTACTCACACGCCCAGTAGCCGCATAGTAATTTGGATATAGGGATATAAAAAGTTATCAAAAAGTGTGGGGACGGAGGATAGCCCTTAAAAGGGCTATACTCACGTCCCAGTGATCAACCTACCACCCAATCTCCCTTATAGGTAGGATTTGTAGGTGGTAGGGTCCCTTAAGGACCAGCTACATTTTATAATCTGCCATATTGTCACTTTATGAGGTTATAAATAACCTTAGATGCTTTAACTTACACAGGATATTTTCAGTTTTCGAGTGATATGTTGACTCACCATAGTGGTATATATGGTTGAATGTTTGCTTTATTTCTGGAATCGTAAATTGTTCATTCTAAATGTTATGCTCATTATGCAGTTAGTTCGTAAGATATAATATTCTATTTTAAGAGTTTTAAAAGTTCGTTTCTTAGAAACTCCCCCTAAAAGTACCAAATTTTAAAATGCACCCTCAAACATATTCAAAACCTTGTAAGCTTGGTTAACCGTTTAGGCATGATTATGAAAGGCAGTCTATCGGAACTTATCACATTTTGACAAGAAAATGTTTATTTAACCGTAAGGATTTACAGGATAAATGAGAAAAACACATCTCAGATTTGTGGGGCAGGTTCTCTTGAGTGAGGCAATACCGCCACACTTATGAGCCCATCAAGGAGACAGAAAAGGTCACATGCTTGAAAAGGCAAATTGCTGAAGCAAATTTCAGGTTCAGTCTATAGACGTTCCAGAACAGAGAAGCAGGAACCCCTCAAAAGTGACCTATTTGAAAAATAAACCCCTCGCAAAAAGTAAAGTAACATTATTTGGGGGGGTGGTATTCCACATGATTACATTTTGTAACTTTTTGTCAAGGGAATACAAGAAAAATATATGATACAGATTTTTATTGTACGTTTTATGTACGAGTATAAGCCGACCCGAGTATAAAGCCGAGACGCCTAATTTGACACCAAAAAAGGGGAAAAACATATTGACTCGAGTATAAGCCGAGGTGGAAATGCATTGGTCACAGACACAAGGCCAGCCCCTATTATATACAGCTTCCCCCCCAGTAGTAACAAGCTGCCCCCAGTAGTATACAGCATGCCTCAGTAGTTACGCGTGTGACCAGCCTTGCACCCAGTAGTAACAGACTGCCCCGTATATACAGCCACCCCAGCTGACCCAGTTGTATACAGCCACCCCAGCTTTGCCCCTCAGTATTGTATTACAGACAACCCACAGCTGCCCCCAGTGTATACAGTCCAATCCCAGCCGCCCCCAGTGTATACAGCCACCCCAGCCTGCCCCAAGTAGTTATACAGCCACCCCAGCATGACCCCAGTAGTATACAGCATAGCCCCCAGGAGTATACGCCACCCCAGCATTGACCCACTCAGTAATATACAGCATGTCCCCGTAGTTACAGTCAGCCCAGAACAAAAAAAAAAAACTATTTTACTCACCTCCGGTGGTCCCGATGCGCAGCGTGCTCCCCCGATGTCATCGCGGCTCATCCTTAGGGTTTCCCGGCTCTCTCTTGCTTCCGCGCCGTATTCTGTCTCTTTAAACATCGCGTTTGGGCGCCGCAATGTTCTCTTCCGTCGGCGCTAGTAGACGTGCCGCTGCTGACGTCATACTAGGCGCCGCATTGGAGAAGAACAATGGGGGAGCCCAACGCTGATGTAATAAAGGACAGAAAGACGGCGGCGGAAGCAAGAAGAGGAGCCGATGACATCGGGGAGCAGCAGCGCACATCGGGGCCACAGAGGGAGAGTAAAATCGTTTTGTTTTTTTTAGTCCATTGTAATTATTTTTTTCGTGTATTTACAAGTATTGCTCGTGTAAAGAGAACAATAGAGGGAAGTTTTTCAGCACATTTTTTGTGCTGAAAAACTCGGCTATTACACATAGGGTATATTACGGTATTTTTTTGTTTTATGGGTCAGTACAATTATGGCAGATCCGTGTATATAGCGTTTTTTGTATGAATAAATTTTGCTGAATAAAAATGCATTTGAGGAAAAAAATCACGAGTGTTAGCATCAACAGGTGTGTATTATTTTAATTTTTTGGTTGAATTGAGCTGTATAGAGCTTATTTTTGTGGTGGAATGCATTGTGCTTTGATTGGAAATCATTGGGGCACATTATTTACACGGTCCAGTAGCGGATCAGCGGAGGGTTCTCCGATGCTGATCTCGGGTTTGTGGGATTCACTAAGTCCGGAGGAACGTGGCCGTATTCAGCCGTGGTGGCGCCGAGGGCCAACGGGAGTTCACCTGCTTTTTTCTGGTGGTATGGTGTGAGTGCTTGATCTTGCGCCACAAATGGCCTTTATTAATTCTGCGGTGTTTCATGAATCCTTCGGGATGTCCGGTGGCCACGCCCCCAAAATGTTGTCGCGCGAATGTCGCGCATAAAACAAGCGAGCGCGTGCGCCACAATCCGTGGAAATACACCAGCAAGCGGAAAGGAATATTCGGGGAAAAACCCGACAGATTGCAGCTGCGGACCTGAGTAAATGTGCCCATTGTACGGTATAAATGTGACGTATTTGATCACTTCATGGCTCTAGTTTTGTTTGGTTGGAGGCCAAAATTAAGATACCAACTTTGTGATTGTTTATAATTATTTGTTTTTACGTATCATGTGCGGATTCAGTACTTAGTTATTCTTTTGGATTGGTGCTATGGACACGGCAATACCCCTATGGTGCAGATTGGTCTGGTGATTTTCTACCTTTGTGTGTGAGTTTTATAAATATAGAGATTTAAGGACTTTCTTATCCATTTTAATACTTTGGTTACATGTTTTTACTCTGTCCCAACTCTGGGATCCAAAAGAAAGATGTATGATCACTTGTTCAAACGAATACACGACAATACTGCTGTGATTGGTAGGATTCAAGAGTAGTCAGCATGCAGATTGATAGCCTGAACAGACACAGATGGAATGACTCTGGAGACTTAAGCTATGCTGTAGTGACAGAATATGTGGCAGACTATGGGTCACTCATGCAGCCTTAAGACACTCTGAGGTCGTTTCATTGAGCCCTTAGGGACTGCCATGGGAATATCGGCATCACCCGAAAACATGGTGATCCGGGTTGGTGATCGGGGTGGGAGCAGGTGAGAAGCCAGAATAGATGCCGCATGCGTCCTATTGTCTACATACTGCCGGGCTTTGATTACCGTTCCTACAGTTACATACAGATACAGTTTGCAGGACAAAAAATGCTACTATCTACCAACCCACTTGAACGTGCGCAATTTTCATTCCAAGAGTCAATAAGGGGTTAAACTTTTATTGATTTTTTTATACACAGCTAGGTAGATAAAATTTTATTTCTGTTCTATAGATTAGAGGTTTAGAATGAGACATTAATCCCATCTCTATAGCTCTATATGTTTGAATAAATTTGCTGGAAAAAAAAATTGAGAGAAAAATCCTTTATTTGCATTGCGCTTTCTAAGTGATGTAGACATTAGATTTGTTGATGAGCTGTGTTAAGGGTCTACTTTTGCAAGATGACGTTGTTTTGTTGGTACTTTAATGGATTATGTGACAGTTTTGAATCAGTTTTATGCTTTTTTGTACATTTGGGGGTTTTTAATTTTTTTTAACGGTGTTTGTTTACGTAAAGCTTATTAAAGATTTTATTTACTGGTACTGGGTAAGATGCAAGCAAGATATTATGATGTGATGTTTTTTTAAACTGTTTCCACGTGTCTTAGTAACCCTTGCCTCGGCCTTACTTGTTCACCTGGGGTCTATACCTAGACTGGCAGTAGCCGTCTACAAACAGTAGAAAAAAACAATGCCAAGCATGCGCAAACACAAAACACATGTCAACTGCCCAATTTATCAAAATAGTGATGTTGGTTAGATAGAAGGTACACTTATCTGTGAAGTGTGCGTGTGAGACACAGTCATGAGAATGTTTTGCATGTCGTTAATGAATCTGGAGGTCCCACTGCACGGCTTCCAACAGGGATTTAATCTTTTTTTGGTGGCCCCTTAATAGTTCACACACCCACCGTGGTTTCACTGGCGGTCAGGTCGGGTTCGCCGGTGCATGGAGAGGGTTGCACGCAGCTGAGCCCTTCCATAGCCGGTAAGTCTTTGCTGCCATATTACAGCAAAGGCTTACCTTATGACACCGGCGATCAGGTGCCATCATGAGTCGTGGTGTTATCACAGGTGATCGCTGCCAGCAAAGCTGCCGGGCAGCTTCAAAAGATGGCGCGCATCTTTCTTGGATTCGCGACTCACCGGTGACATCATAGGGAGCGCGATCCATCGCCATGGTAGCTCGGTTGTTCCGGGGAAGGCCATGCGGCTACTTCGTTGTAAACACATCGCATTACAATGTGCTATCAAGGCACCATTGTAATGAATGAGGAGCAAAATCGCCATATTACTTCCTTTTACGTGTACGGAGTATATGGGAGAGAATAGCGTTGCATCAGCCAACCTCGGCTTAAAAAGTATCCTAGGGAGTCTGAAAAATAGTAAAAGAAAAAAAGAGTTAAAAACAAATTATAAAAAAAAAACCTAACAAGTAAAATCACCTCCCTTTCCCCATGATACTGATAAAATAACAGAAAAATCATTAAACACATTCGGAGCCACCACGTCTGAAAATGCCCGATCTAATCAAAATACTAACGTCGTTTTTTGCTGTGGGTTAACCCCGTAACGGAAAATAGGGCCAAAGCATAAAAATGGCACTTGTTTCCATTTAATAAAACATAACACACATTTTATAAAAATTGAATCAAAAAGTTCGTTAACGTCCTAAAAATAAAATCATTAAAACATCATTCAAAAGTCGCAAAAAAATGACACCACCACGGTCCGTACAGTTTTAAGCGTAAGAAAGACGGCAACGCAAATTAACAAAAAAAATTTGTACAGGAGGTTTTAGATTTTTGTAAATGTATAAGAGGAACACATTATAAAAAACCTATACAAATTTGGTATCTGCGTACTCATAGTGACCCAAAGAATAAAGAGGACAGCAATTTGGGGCGTTGTGTGGTGAAGTAAAAGCGGTAGAGAAATCATAGCCTACACGAAGAAAACGTTTTTGTAAATGCGTTTTTTCACCTTTTCACTGCATTTGGAATTTTATTCCCGATTCCCAGTACACGGCCACGGAATTTTCATGCCACTCACTATGAAGTGCAATTTGATTACGCAGAAAAACAAGCGTCTACACCTCTTTACTTGAAAAAATAAAAAATTATAGATTTTGAAGGGTGGGAGTGAAAAATGGACAATAAAAAACTGGAAATGGCCGGTCCTGAACCGGTAAAATTAGGCATGTGACACAATTCGCATGATAAAGGTGTGGTACGGTCACACTGTACGGAACGCCCCTTAACCCTTAAGCGCTCAGTGTCGTTACTAGTACGGTTATGGGCTCCCATATTAGCGCTTTAGTGCAGACTGCTCACGGGTTTGAAATCATGCCGGGTCAGACACCAGAGCCGAGGGCGGCATCGGGATGCACCATGCGGCGACGGTGTTGTCAGTGGTCATCTACTGCTGACATCCCCTGAGCAACACCTGCGGTTTAACCCATTAAGACACACGTCAGCATGACCACAGCATGAGTTACTTGCCTTTGCCCGGTTTTTCTGCCCCAAGCTCAACTGACATACCGACCCCACGCGCAACCGTTTCAGGTAGGCGTTGCTCGTTACCTATGGCAGTCCAATCAGGACCAGGGCTGATGATTGTCATGTCAATGGCTGCAGAAATAAAAAAAATGTAAAAAAAAAAAAGTTATCACAAACAAATAAATTTAGAAACATGCCCTAGAAGCCCCAAAACATATAAAGAGAACCTATAAGGTACATAGAATCTAAATCATAAACCCCATTAGATACAGTATACACAATGGACAAACGTCATTTAGATAAAAGAAAATAATTATTGAACCTGTTGCAATGAAACACAGTAAACAAAAAACAGAGTAACCTCATCTAATGCTCAGGAATTGGACCGTTGCTCTATTAAATATGGTGTTCAATGCAAGTCCACAAATGTTGGAAATGATCACCCAAAGGCTGGTCCCAGCAAATCAGGGTGTCTTTATTTTGGCCCATACGCATCAGCCATTGAGGTAAATCTCTCCATACTCTCTAATTTAAGCTGCAATTATTCCATGTCTATAGTATTGTACCATAAGCATTTGTGACTCCTCCATTTTATCTAGTATCCTATGTTTCCTATTGCGATTAGCCCCACTTGTGATACAACACTACTCCCACGTGGCCGGATGTCAGTACTGTTCCCTATTAGAGAGAGAGCACGTGACACACTCGTCCGAGCTCGATTGCTCGTCGGAGCAGTAGCGTACTCGCACTGCTCGTTGTATGACGAATATTTCGCCAGTCGATGAAAATGGCATCTCCCGAGTTTTGTTTGGCGGCCAGAAACAGAGCCAGTACAAGCCAGGCGACTTGCCCGCCACCCAGCAATGACGTGTAGGTCACCTTACACGTCGATAGCCGTGGTTGGGCTGGCTCTGTCAGGGACCATGGAATTAGACTAGGGCCTGCCGTGCTGCATGCCTCTTCTCTGTCTGGATGCGTTATGATGAGAGCTGTACTGTGTTTGCATGAGATAGCGTTAGGCTGCAATATATTGTACTTGGTTGGCAGGAAGTGAGTTTGACAAGACCACCAACAGCCCTTTTTAGGGCTAGAATCTGTTTTTTTTTCTGATTGTGGCTGGGGATGCTCGGCACATGTAGTGCAGCGAATTACCTCTTGTGACGAAATTGCACAGGAGACTGTGCGACCCGTTAATGATTTAAGCTCTTACGATGAAACACCTATTACCATTCTCAAACCCTATGGTATGACAATTATAGGGGTTTGATTTGAAAGTAGGACAGTTGTTGTTCTTTATTTTCTTACTTTTCTTTTTTTGTATACTCAAAGTCATCAGGCACAGCACAAAAATCAGTTGTGATCGTGCTGTGAGTGTACGCTAGAAACTAGCCATACGAGAACCAAACAGGCCTTCTTAGCGCTACAATAGCGTTATATATTTTATTTTTTGTTGATTTGCTTGTGGCTGGCCTTGCTGGCACTAGTAGTGCAGCTAGTACCATATTGTGACAAATTTGCAGGGAGTCTTGCGAACGTTCTGTTTAGCTCTTAGTGACAAACATATCCATCTCAAAAACCTAAGTGTTACAATTTATTAGGGGTTTGATTGAATTAGGCACAGTCTGCTTTTTCTTTCCTTTTTTTTTTTTCAAAGCTAAAAGTCATCAGGCACAGCACAAAATCCTGTTGTGTGCTGTCAGTGTAGGTTAGAAACTAGCCATAGCAATAGGATAGCATCGTTTTGTTAAAAACACAAAAAAACACAAAAAAACCCCAAAAAAACCCACAAAAAAACACCAAAAAAACACAAAAAAATTTTACAGTTTACACTTTAATTTTGAAAATGTTGAACCCGAGGGCTAGGGGTAGAGGACGAGGGCGTGGGCATCCAACAACTGCAGGGGTCAGAGGCCGTGGTCCTGGGCGGGAAGAGACATCACCTGCTGAGCAGGGAGCAGGGGAACGCCGCAGAGCTACACTCCCTAGGTTCATGTCTCGTTGTAGAGCACTGTTGAGGCTAGAACAGTGCGAACAGGTAATGTCGTGGATTGCGGACAATGCTTCTAGCCATTTGTCCACCAGTCAGTCTTCAATGCAGTCAACCCATGTCACTGAAAACAGCACTCCTCCAGCTCTTCCACCTCAGCCTCCTTCCCCCCAGTCTGCCCCCTCCCAGAAAAATTTGGCATTTGAACCGGCATACTCTGAGGAACTGTTTTATGGACCCTTCCCAGAGTTACAAACCACTTGTCCGGTTGCTGCTGAGCTCTTTTCCGATGCCCAGGTTTTCCACCGGTCGCAGTCTGTGGGTGATGATGACATTATTGACATAGTGTAAGAAGTGTGTAAAGAGGTGTCGGACAATGAGGAGACACAGTTGTCAGACAGTGGTGAAGTTGTTGTCAGGGCAGGAAGTCCGAGGGGGGAGCAGACTGAGGAAGGATGATGAGGTGACAGACCCAAGCTGGGTTGATAGGCCGGGTGAACACAGTGCTTCTGAGACGGAGGCGAGTCCTATACCAGAACAGGTTGGAAGAGGCAGTGGTGGGGCCAGACGGAGAGGCAGGGCCACAGCTGGTGCATCAGCGCCAAATGTTTCCCGTAGTGAAGCTCCCGTAGCGAGGGATAGATTTTCGGAAGTCTGGAGATTCTTTAAAGAAACACCAGATGACCGACGGACTGTGGTGTGCAACCTGTGCCACACCAGGAACAGCAGGGGTTCCACCAGCTTAACCACCACCAGTATGCGCAGGCATATGAATGCTAAACACCCCACTCAATGGAACCAAGGCCGTTCACCTCCGGTCGGGCACACCACTGCTCCTTCCCCTGTGTCATCTGCTGCCTCTGCTAGTCAGCCACCTGCTCAGGACCCCGGCCAAAACACCTCCCATGCGAAAACCACACCTTCGCCTCCACGATCCTCCACAGCATCCACCAAAGTCTCCATGCGCAGCGTTCAGCTCTCCATACCCCAGACGTGGGGCGCAAGAGGAAGTACAGTGCAACCCACTCACACGCCCAAGCCCTAAACGTCCACATCTCCAAATTACTTAGCCTGGAGATGCTGCCCTATAGGCTGGTAGAGACCAAGGCCTTTCGCAACCTCATGGCGGCGGCCGCTCCTCGGTATTCGGTCCCCAGCCGCCACTACTTTTTCCGATGTGCCGTCCCAGCCCTTCACCAGCACGTGTCAGACAACATCATCCGTGCCCTGACCAATGCCGTTTCTGACAAGGTCCACCTGACCACGGACACGTGGATGAGTGCTGCCGGGCAGGGCCACTATGTATCGCTGACGGCACATTGGGTTAACTTGGTGGAGGCTGGGACCGAGTCTGACCCTGGGGCTGGTCATATCCTGCCGACTACCTCGGTCCCGGTCTCAAAGGCCTACTATGCCTCCTCCCACCCCTCCTCCACCTCCTCCTCCGAATTACCATCCGTGGGCATGGCGCCATCAGTCGGTAGCTTTAGGCACAGCAGCAGTGCCGTCGCTAAGCGACAGCCGGCGGTGCTCGAACTGCTGAGCCTAGGCGATAAAAGGCACACAGCCCAAGAGCTATTACAGGGCATCACGGCGAAGACTGATCTGTGGCTGGCACCACTGAACCTGAAGCCAGGCATGGTTGTGTGACAACGGCCGTAACCTGGTGGCAGCTCTGCAAATCGGCAGACTGACACATGTGCCATGCCTGGCCCATGTGTTAAATCCCATAGCTCAGCGGTTCCTCAAGACATACCCCAATCTGTCTGATTTTCTCACGAAGGTGCGCCGCATCTGTGTGCATTTCAGGAAGTCCAGCACAGATGCTGCCACTCTCAGGGCAGCGCAGCGCCGCCTGCAACTGCCCGCTCACCGACCTCTCCATACCCCAGACGTGGGGCGCAAGAGGAAGTACAGTGCAACCTACTCACACGCCCAAGCCCTAATCTTCCACATCTCCAAATTACTTAGCCTGGAGATGCTGCCCTATAGGCTGGTAGAGACCGAGGCCTTTCGCAACCTCATGGCAGCGGCCGCCCCTCGGTATTTGGTCCCCAGCCGCCACTACTTTTCCCGATGTGCCGTCCCAGCCCTTCACCAGCACGTGTCATCATCCGTGCCCTGGCCAATGCCGTTTCTGACAAGGTCCACCTGACCACGGACACGTGGACGAGTGCTGCCGGGCAGGGCCACTATGTATCGCTGACAGCACATTGGGTTAACTTGGTGGAGGTTGGGACCGAGTCTGACCCTGGGGCTGCTCATATACTGCCGACACCGCGGATTGCAGGGCCTACCTCGGTCCAGGTCTCTCAGGCCTACTATGCCTCCTCCTCCTCCCACCCCTCCTCCACCTCCTCCTCCGAATTACCATCCGTGGGCATGGCGCCATCAGTCGGTAGCTCTAGGCACAGCAGCAGTGCTGTCACTAAGCGACAGCAGGCGGTGCTCAAACTGCTGTGCCTAGGCGATAAAAGGCACACCGCCCAACAGCCTTTACAGGGCATCACAGCGCAGACTGATCTGTGGCTGGCACCGCTGAACCTGAAGCCAGGCATGGTTGTGTGTGACAACGTCCGTAACCTGGTGGCGGCTCTGCAACTTGGCAAACTGACACATGTGCCATGCCTGGCCCATGTGTTAAATCTCATAGTTCAGCGGTTCCTCAAGACATACTCCAATCTGTCTGATTTGCTTAAAAGCTGCGCCGCATCTGTGCGCATGTCAGGAAGTCTAGCACAGATTCTGCCACTCTCAGGGCAGCGCCGCCTCCAACTGCCCGCTCACCGACTGTCGTGCGACGTGCCCACGAGGTGGAATTCAACATTAACCATGTTATTATTCCTAGATGAAATATTCAAACGACCCCGCCTGCTTTGAAAATTATAATTTTTTTAAAGTAAATGCTTCTGGCCCCCAGGCCCATTTTGGGTGGGGAGGAGCCAAGGGACAGGGGCTTGGACAGGCGAAAGCTCGCCTGGCAGCGGACCGCCCGCTCCATCCCAAGATTAGGCAGCCTCAGAGGCATCCATGCATACTGCCCCTGCTGTTTCCTGTCCATTTCGCCTCCTCGATCCTTCACAGCGTCCACCAATGTCTCCATGCGCAACTTTCAACTGTCTATACCCCAGATGCTGGAGCGCTAGAGGAAATACAGCACATCATCCCCTTATCAAACGAGCTATGTCAGGCAGAATTTTCAGGTGTTTCAACAGATACATAATGGAACTCGGCTAATCTGTCGCCGCCATGCTGGAGACCTGAAGTTGCAATCATAGCAGCGCAATATGGATGCCCCATACTGTCACTCTTAATCATGGAAGTCGTTTCCATGGCTGCCTCCACATGTCGTCCCCTTATCAAACGAGCTGTGTCAGGCTCATTTTTCGGGTGTTTCACCAGATACGTTATGGAACTTGGTCACTATGTCGCCACCATGCTGTGTTATCGACTAAATATACCGTCTCTTGAAGCTCATCAAGAGAATGCCAAGAGAGTGCAAAGCAGCAATCAAAGCAAAAGTTGGCTTCTCTGAAAAACCTAGAATATAAGACATATATTTTCAGTTGTTTCACACTATTTTGTTAAGTATATAATTCCACATGTGTTAATTCATAGTTTTGATGCCTTCAGTATGAATCTACAATTCAGAAAACTCTTTGAATGAGACTTTTGTTCTGTACTGTATATAATAAGTATACGCAGTATACAATCTTTTCGGAAAGTCATATTAGATTAATGTTATTGCAAATCTATATGGATATCTAGTGAGCCTTTTATGAGAGAAAATATGTTTTATTTTTCTCTGTATTCTTTTATAAAGTAGATCTTGAGTTTCAGCTGATAATTCTTTAACAGAACTTGAACAGGAGGAACAATAAAACAAAGGAATAAAATCAGACATAGCCTTGTGTGTGTATTAGCAAAACTTTTATGTTCTTTTGCTTGTAATGAAAACTTTTAACGTTGTCTATTTGAAAAAAACTGATTGCTTAAAAATGTAAGATGATATTATGCTTTAATATTAAAAAATGTTATATTATAAGTAAATGCACATGTGCCTTGACATTAAGGATACAATGTAGAAGTGGTAATAAAAAGCTATTTGTCTTGTACCCTGCCCTCGCAACTTTCCATGTTTCCTTGGTGTTTTTCAGTGTACAATAACAATAAACACAACATAATTTGTACAACAAAATAACTGGTATGAAAGCCCCTTACTTTTCCTTTCTGAAACAACTACAAAAAGAATATTCTATAGAATTTAGCTTTAGGGTTTCTTCCTTTTTAATCTTTTTTTCTGTTTGTTATTTTACAGTTAAGACATTCACCCTAGGGGGGCTGTAAAAAAAAAAATAAAAAATCCTTACCTTTTCCAGCACTCAACTAGTCCTGCGCCCTGTGTCAGGGCCGTGCCCATATTTGTTTGCAGTGGAAGGCACTCCATCCAACTACTTCCACTCGCCTGATACAGAAGTGAATCTATTGCTGTAGCAGGTGTGAGGCAGTTGGCAGATATGAATGTATACCGCTGTAAAAAAAAAACAGGGGCACAGTAGTGACGGGCAGCAGTTCAGAACAATGGGAGCACCAGAGGAGGCAAGGATAGTTTGACAACCCCTTTAATGCCTGCAAATCACATTTTTTATTTTTAGGTTACAGACCTATATAGAAGAAAAGCCTGACAGGGCATTTGAAATAGAAAAACAGAATTGAATATACTGCTTGTATTGCATTTCATTCAACATAGACTAAAATTAACATAAAACTGCATAAACCATTACATTAAAACAAAAATGCAATATATACTGGCATAATCCAGATATGTCATTGTGTCTGCGCCAGTTTCTAGTTTGTCTTTCACTAAAAAAGATAAAAAGTCTTTGGAGCTTCACCATATAAGGTGTTTGCTCCACTGTGTTGCAGTTGCATTTTGTCCAACACTTTGGAAAACTATGCACCAAAAGGGTTGTGTTAGTGCTTAGTCAGAGTTTGTGCCACATTTATTACTGAGCTGTGCCACAATTGTTTCTGTGCCGCAATTCTGCATTATGAAGCAAAGTGCACCAAAAAAAAGTGCAACTGTGTGCACAACCTGAAAACAGACCAGATTTACTAAGAGCATGCAATTGGCACATACTGCACATTAATGAGGCAAACTGCACTAAGGCAGATTGCACCATTTTTCATATATCTGGGCCATTATATGATGCTTCCCCTAGTGTGGCTATGAACATAGGGACATAATGAAAAAGTTAAAGATAAAATTTACACTGGCAAAAAGGGAGGACTTGTCAGTGTAAAAAGAAAATGTTTATTTTAGTACATAAAAATTACAAATGACATCATGATAGACAAACAAAAAAAGAAGAAAAAGGTGGTGCGTTTCGGACAAAAGCTTAATGCATGTCCTTAATTCTTTTTTGCCAGTGCGGATTTTATCTTTAACTTTTTTATCAGTATATCCTTGGATCCAGACTAAGCGTCTTTTACTTCCAGCACAGCTACATCTCAACAGGACATGCATGACACGGGGTGAGCACCAGTTACTTTTTTCTATTTTGCTGTTTTCGTTTATGGGGACATAATGGCTATTGTGACTGCAACTGAACCTTAAAAGGAACCATTTTGCACAAATTCAGCTAATAACTGGTTCTTATATAGCCCTATTAACTAAATGCCACCCTTCTTTTAGCTAAAAGTTGTTTCCCACACATCCCCATAAAATTAACTTTATTATCTTACCTGGCATACATTTGGATCCTCACCAAGTCACAGTGGACACATCTACTCTTTTTCATGCCCCATTCAGCATTTATGAGACCAGAGTGATGTCATCTTTGGTCGTTTACCCACTAAAATTTGCCAAAAAAATTTAAAATTAGGACAAATGACATAAATATATAAAAAATGGAAAAGAATTTATAACAATATATGATAAAGCTACAAATTGAGTCTTATTAAAACAAATGCATGTAAATAAATGTAAGAATGTGAAAATATGAAATTATAGTTAGTATTAGTATTTAAAAGGCACTCTTTTTGTTGCACCCCTTTTTAAAAAAAATATGGTATATATTATGAATGTGTTAAAGTTCTGTTCAAACCATTGAATTTGAAAAACATGACTAGAGAAGTTATGGGGGAAAAAAGTGTCAACGCACTCATAAAGAGTTATCTCTTTATTCAACTGGTTATCAAAAAAGTTTAATTCCTCACTCATTGGACAGTAGCAGCAAATGATATTGTAGAAATTTGCTATTAATATCTGTCTTAAGAGAGCCCCTTTACACTGCAATTTAATATTAGCTATTTATTTGTAGTAGTATGGCTAAAGTATTGCACTAAATATTAACATTTACAGTACAGACAAGCAGTAATCTTGCAATATTTTTGTTTTGGTAAGTTGCACATTTTGTGCAATGTATTAAAATTGGTTAAACTCTTCAATTCAATTATTTTGATTTAATATCTCAGATTTCTCTATGATTGAAAAGGACCCATAAAAAGCAACATCGCACATACACTTTGAAGACTTAAGATTTCTTCTACAAAATATTTCACTTTGTCTTTTTTTGTTTTTTCTTAAACTTTGAAGATGTGAGGATTTTTCTTCCTAATGTTTTACCTCTTAGTTCCAGACATCATAGAAACAGAAAACCTATTTTCAGAAGATTATTCCTTTTCATGCCAGAAACAATATGGAAAAGCTCCATCTGCAGGATAGACCCTGGTTATTTTGGTATCAAAAAGCCTTAAAAAAATGAGAACAGAGTGTTACAAATGTTGAATGAGGTTCAAAAATAAATCAAAGGGGTATTTACAGATCAAACAAAGGCCATAAATGTTCAGCACAGTAAACCTTGTACAGAAGATCAATACAGTTTACACCATTTGTTAAAAAAATTCTGTCTTTTATTTAACACTATACAAACATTTAACTTTTCTAGATAAATTCAAATTACTCCAACTGAAGTGCACATGTCACCTTAATTTGTATTGGTTTTAGGGGACATGCCATAAAAAATATCCAACAAAATTGTATATTTGCTTTGTAAAGTCCTAGCACTGCACTTCAACACATTTGAAAAGATCCCTCAATAACTAGAGAACTAACTCAAGGGAAAATAAAACCTTCCAGCCTTTTTTAGATTGTGTTTCCAAAGTTAATGAAATGAGTTCTATGTTCCATTTATAGTCCCATAGCACAAGAAAGAAGAATTGTTTTTTTGCTACAGAAGTAACTTATCTGTTTTATACATATGTAATACAGATTGCTTTTTAAATGGATTTTGTTGTAAATATACACAGCTGAACATTTATTTTAATATGCTGTGGGTGGAGAAATGCATTGAGGATGGATAATATGTGAGCAGATTTAGCCCCTGAGACATTTAAATAATAAACAGTTAATTTACAAAAATATTTATTTTTTTGCATACAATTGACTCATTATGAGTAAACTGATTTATATAAATTTTGTAAGCTCATTTGCATGACATTTTAGACTCAGATACATTGTCAACCATAATACTTTTTAATGTAAAAACTTTATCGATATTACATCAAGCTGTAATAGTAAAGATTGATAGAAATCAATTAAACAAAAATTAATTTGGTTTAAGGCATTTAAACAAAATTGGAAAACCCTGCACTAGAGATGAGCAGACCCACCTGGAACAAAACCTAAAACTCCTATTTAGCCCTGTATTCCAGTACTGAACAAGACCCAGACCAGGACTCTATGTATGACACACATGACAGGATGTCTTACACAGCAGTGTTGATGGTACAAAAAGAACTACTTAGCCAGTAAAATATTACATAGCTACATTATCTAGTAAACCGAAATAAAATATAACATAGCATATGGTTTTGAACTTGAATCAACCCCTTTAAAGTTTATTAAAGCAGATTACATGGATTTGGGCTTTGTTGGCTGCTAATTATTTATGCCTTCTGTGATGAACTCCCACTCTCGAGCCTAACCAGGGTGTGCACCTACTCTATGGAGTCCCAGGATTTAGCCCTTAAGCTCTGCCCACTTACATAAAATGGCATCCTTATGCTAAATTTACCCCCAAGCAATAGCACCCAGACCAACTCACTGCCACCACCCACAAATTACTTATACTAAGAAGGCCATAGGCAGGGCCGTTTCTAGACAAAGTGGGGCCCTGGACGGAACTAAAATAGGGGCCCCAAAATAAAACTTTTTTATGAACAGTCACAGTCAGTAAGAAGCTCCCTTTAGTATGGTAAAACAAACTGTAATATGGGAGAATTTTAGGAGATTGATGGGCAGCATAGTGGCTCAGTGGTTGAGCTATAATGTCCCACAATTGTACGATGATGGGTAAAATACTTGCAAGAGTTTTTGGGGTATTTTCTTCGTGTGCGGCTCCGTGTTTCATGGTTTTCCTCCGGTCCTCCGGTTTCCTCCCTCCCACAACTCCAAAAACTTACTGTAAAGAAGATTAAATAGATGATAAGCTCTTCACTAGGATTAATAAAAGGGGTATTAACCCTTTCAACTGCCAGGCATTTCCGTATTTTGTTGCGTTGTTGGGCAGAGCAATTTTACAATATGGATGTGTACAAATTAAAAAAAGAAACAGAAATTACCAGCATAAACGAAGTAAAGTAGAGTTTTATAGACATAGGCCCCTTTATACATTTTGATTCAAACTGAACATTAAAAAAATACTTAAAATTTGATTTTGATGGAAAACAAGTGTGCTCCGAACAGAAAATATTACCTTCACATCTCCTTAACCCCTTTGTTGCCTAAGCCATTTTAGACCTTTAGGACCAGGCCTAATTTTAAATTTGTCCCTGTGTCATTATAGGGGTTCTAACTTTGTGACGCTTTAACATATCCAGGGGATTTGAGATTTTTTCCCGTCACACACATTGTCCTTCAAGTAATAGAAACATTTTGATGATATCTTTTGTGTTTAGTAATAAAAAAATTGAATTTGGCAAAAATTTTAAAAAATGTCAAAAGTTCAAAATTTTCTTTTTTTCAGCAGATAGTCATAGCGCCCAAGTAACTTTTAACTAACATTTCCCAATGTCTGCTTTATATCGGCACAGGGTTTAAATGCATCCTCTCACTTTTCTAGATTGTTAGGAGGTTCAGATTTTGGGTGCAATTTTTTCTCTATTTTTATGAAAATCACCAAAACCCTTATTTAGAGGGACATGCTCATGCTTTAAGTGACTTTGAGAGGCCTAAATAACAGTAAAACCCCATAAATCAGCGCATTTTTAGAAGCTACACAAACAACCCCCACCAATGTGTAAAAATTCTACTTAGAAGTGTTTAACCTTTAGATGCTTCACAGTGGTTTAACCAAATGGAGGTGTAATTTACAAGTTGTAATTTTTTTAGACAGCTATGTAATTTTGGCCAAATATTAAACCTTACCAAGTTAAATGACAGAGAGATTTGCATTGTCACATTTTACAGGCATAAATGTTTATTTTTTGTTAGTTTGGACATATGGGGGATTATTTTTTGTGGATGAGATCCACTTCAGGTATACTCATTACAGGGGTTCATAGCTAGTAAATCAGATTTTATTAACTCTTTCTTCTTGGTGTGCTTAAAAAAATCATTAATTCTTTACAGTTTTATAGCATTTTTCCCTCCCCGGACGTTCACTGTACCATAAAAATAATTGTTATCTTTATCCATGGGTCTCACAGATACGGCGATACCACATTTATGGGCTTTTTTATGGGTAACTTTTTTACAAGAATATAGAGAAACTCATTTTGCGTGAGAAATTTGTTGTTTTTTATCGGCCAGGTACAATGAGGGGCACCAGTGTGAGTGAGTAGCGCTTCTGCCTTGCAAGCATCTGGGGTCCTGGGGTTCGAATCCGACCTGAGTTCAACATCTGCAAAGAGTTGTATGTTCTCTCGTGTTTGTGTGGGTTTCCTCCGGGTACTCCGGTTTCCTCTCCTCCCACTCCAAAAAACATACTGTTAGGTTGTTTGATTGGTAGCCCCATGGGACAGGGACCAATTGACATGCTTTTGCACGCATGCGTAATCGTGTGCGCTATATAAATAAAGAATTATTATTAATGGTAGAACTAGAGATGAGCGAGCACTAAAATGCTAATGCTCGTTAGTGTCGATACAAGCTTTTTCCGATCTCGTCGGCGGTGCATCTATCGAATAACGAACCCCATTCAAAGTCACGAGAACCCGACATTTTTTTAGAAAAGAGACTTAAAAGAACAGTGCATAATAAAATTCCCCGATGTTTAACTGATGTTTTACTTGTAAAAAATTGAAATAACACTATCTTCTTCACTTCATCGGTGTTCGCGCGTGTCTCCCGCTAAGTTAGGAGTTGTTCAAAACATCTGGAAATTGTGAAGAATATGTTCTTTCAATGTTCCTGTCACCTTAATGGTCCTGTTTTAGTCACAGTTCTTATGTTTTAATTCTATTCATTCACTTTGCAATATGGTTAGCGCTGTGTCTTCCGATAATGTCGGAAGATGTGCGCGCACATCAGCAATGTGACAATAGTGTTTAATTTAAATTGGTTCTGGCTTCGCCTTAGATGTTCGTGTATTTCACTGTTTTTTAATGGTTTTAATTTCTATTCTTCACATTGGCCGGTGTGCCAACCGTGTCTCCCGTAAGGTTCGTCGAAGTCCGCAGCGCACAGCTGCAAATTGAAGAATACGTGTTTATTAATGGTTTGGCACTTCTGCTGGCTGTCCGCTGCCTAAATTTTTCGTTTTTCACACTAGTCGTTTAATGTTTTATCTATTCTTCGCACATTGGGGCAGGTGTGCTCGCAGATGTGGCTGCCCGAGTACGGGAGATACCGCGCGACACAGCTGCACAAAGTGAAGATCGCATATCAAACAACATTAAAAACTAGGAAACCGAACATTCTAATGCAGACCCAGTGAAAGAACCTATTCTGGCACAGTTCATCGATGTTACGCAACATCGCCTAACTAGAGCGGTAGATACGCGGCAACACCCTGAAGTGAAGAATAAGTGTATTTTCAAAATTCACTCATCGTCTTACCAACCAAACATCAGTAACATCTGGTTAATTTTAATTATAGTAATAAAAATATACTGTTCTTCACCTAGACGAAAGCGAACATACTCGTCGCTTAGTGCTCGTTCGAGCATTAGCGTACTCTAAAACGCGCTCGTCACTGCGGCGCTATACTCCGCCGCTCGAGAAATGGCAGCGTCCCCTCCCCTTGGCGCCGTTGTGCATTTTGTGCGGCCAGAACAGAGCCAATCACAAGCCAGAGGCTGCTCACTGCCACCCAGCATGACGTGGTAAACCCTTCACATCGAGTCAGCTGGTTGGCTGGCCGATCGTGACCCGGGTTAGACTTAGCGCTGCCCTCGCTGCTGCTTCGCGTCATTCGTGTCGCATGCCGCAGTGGAGAGAGCTTGCTGCTGGGTCAGGGAAAGCCGTGAGGGTGTTCATTCAGATAATAGTTTAGGCAGCGATGTGAGCAACAAGAACCCAAACAAGCCTCTTAGGGGCTAACAATACGTTATAACTGTTTTTTTGTTGTTGCTGGCTTGGGCTTGGGCTGGCACGTAGTAGTGCAACTAGTACTCCATAGGGGAGTAATTCATCAGGGACATGCTACCGTTGTGTTTACTGCTGCGATGACACCACATATCCTCGCTCAAAACACCACAATACGTGGAGAAAAATTTATTAGGGGTTAGAATTTCAATTAGGCAAGCAGTCTAGACCTGCCTGGCCATTTCCTTTTTATTTACGTTTATTTTATTCATAACTCATCAAAACTCACTGTCTCCTCATCACGTTGTGCTTCTCATACTTGGCTAGAAAATAGCAGAGGAATACCAAAGCGGGCTTACTTACGCTGACAATAGCGTTATATATATTTTATTTTCTGGGTTGATCTGCTGGTTGGCTGTCCCTTGCTGCATGCATATCTACCAATTGTGAGGAATTTTGGATGAGACTTGCGACCCCGCACTCTCATTAAGGCGGCATCAGTTAGTGACCGTCAGTCAGCGATCAATCTCAGGCACCATATACCATCGCAAAGACCGAAGTCGGTGGATATTTTGGGTTGGAGTTCCAATTAAGGGGCACAGTCTGTCTGCTGTGGCTGTGGCAGTTCTTTTTTATTTTACGTTTATTATTTTTTCATACTCCAATAACTCAGCGTCATCCCTCATCAGTGTGCCTTTCATACTTGTCTGACATCAACACACAAATGGAGAATCCAAATCCAAAAAAACGGCTTACTTACGCCTAACAGTACGTTATATATCCTTTTTATTCTTTTCTGGTGGATCTGGCTGGTGGCTAATCCATTGCGTGTGCAGTCATATTACTAGCCATATTGTGGGAATTTGGGAGTGAGATCTTGCGACCCGCTGTGTTTAGGCGTTTGCTTAGTGACGCACATAATCGCATCGCAAAGACAGAAGTGGAAATTTAGTTAGGGGTTGGATTTCAATTAGGCACGAGTCTGCTGCTGAGACTTGCGTGCCTATTGTCCTCCTTTTATTATTACGTTTATATTTTTTCATGCAGTATTTTCATACTCATATCACGTTTTTTCATCATATAACTCACAACTCAAAGTCCAAGCGCTATCACTTCATCAGCTGGTGCTTATCCTTTTCGATACTTTTGGCTAGAACAAAGAGCCAAAGGACGACAATCCAATCAACAGCCGGGCATTACTTACGCCTACAATAAAACGGTGATCATATTTTTATTTCTTGTTGATCGCTGGTGGCTATCACTTAAGTCCTTGCTTTCGCCGTGCGTGCAGTGGCACTATGAACTATAGCCATATTGGATTGGGAATTCATATTCGAGCTGAATTCGACGTGCGTTAGCACCATTACCCTGTGCGTCGTAGTCTCAGTCTTTCGCCTTAGTGACCACTCATGATCATTCGCAAAGACCGAATGTGAAATTTATTAGGGGTTGGATTCAATAAACAGAATTTTAGGAGATTGATGGGCAGCATAGTGGCTCAGTGGTTAGTACCACAGCCTTGCAGCGCTGGTCAACATCTGCAAAGAGTTTGTATGTTCTCTCCGTGTTTGCATGGGTTTCCTCCGGGTCCTCCGTTTTCCTCCCACACTCCAAAAACTTACTGGTAATAGAAGATTAAAAAAGCATCTTCACCTGGGAATTCAACAAAGGGGTATTAACCCTTTCACTGCCAGGCATTTCTGTATATTTTGTTGCGTTGTTGGGCAGAGCAATTTTACAATATTGATGTGTACAAATTAAAAAAAAAACTGAAACTACAGCATAAAGAAGTAAAGTAAACCACAACAAGTCACATATTTTCTGAAAGCAGACACTTGACCCATTCTCAAAATTGTATTAAAGAGTTTATAGACATAGGCCCCTTTATGCAATTTTGATTCAAACTGAAACATTTAAAAAAAAATACTTAAAATTAGATTTTGATGGAAAACAATGTGCTTCAAACTGAAAATATTTAAAATATTTACCTTCACATCTCCTTAACCCCTTTGTGTCTAAGCCATTTAAGACCTTTAGGACCAGGCTTGATTTTTAAAATTTGCCCTGTGTCATTATAGGAGGTTCTAACTTTGTGACGCTTTAACATATCCAGGGGATTTTGAGATTGTTTTCCTGTCACACATTGTACTTCAAAGTAATAGAAACATTTTGATGATATCTTTTGTGTTTAGTCATGAAAAAAATTGAAATTTGGCAAAAATTTCAAAAAATTTCAAAAGTTCAAAATTTTTTGTTTTTCAGGCAGATAGTCATAGCGCCCAAGTAACTTTATAACTAACATTTCCCAAATGTCTGCTTTATATCGGCACAGGGTTTTATGAATCATCTCTCTTTTCTAGATTGTTAGGAGGTTCAAATTGTGGGTGCAAATTTTTCATTTTTTATGAAAATCACCAAAAAAACCTATTTAGAGGGACATGCTCAGCTGTTAGAGTGACTTTGAGAGGGCCTAAATAACAGTAAAAACCCATAAATCACGCATTTTAGGAAGAACAACCCCTCAATGTGTAAAAAATTCTACTTAAGAAGTGGTTAACCCTTTAGATGCTTCACAGGGGTTAAACAAATGGAGGTGTAATTTACAAGTTGTAATTTTTTTTAGACATATAGTAATTTTGTATTAAAAGTATAAATGCAGAGAGATTTGCATGTCACATTTTACAGGCATAAAATGTTTATTTTTTGTTATTTGGACTATGGGGGATTATTTTTTGTGGATGAGATCCACTCAGGTACTGTATAATACTGGCGTATAAGCCTCTTTAAACCCCTTAAAAATAATGGCTACAGTGGGGGGGGGTTGGGGGTCGTCTTATACGCCGGATATACGGGGGCCGCACTTGCTGTGAGGGTTGTTTTTTTCCCCGTCAGCGCGCAGAGAGCTGCTTCCTGGGACCGCCAGAGGTGCGGCAGTTCGCCTCCACAGTCATTAGAAGAGGCTTAGTACGCGCTTGACGGGGCGGCGCGCTGTATGCTAATGCAGACGCCGTCACAGCGGTTCGGCGTCACAAGCGGGGGGTCCACAGGCGGGCACTTACAGAAGCATTGTGCGGGATCTCATTAATACGCAGCTTACAGTATGATCACCAGGCGGCACTTGACTCTCTTGTTTGTTCTGCAAAGTTTAAGCAGACTTTTTTTATTTGGGAGAGGGGTAGTCTGGTACAGTGAGGGTATAGACCAAATTCTATATTTTAGGGCCAGAAAGTTTGGGGGTCGTTTATACGCCCAGTCGTTCTTCTACGACAGGGCATATACGGTAGTATCATTTACAGGGGGTTCAATAGCTAGTAATCAGATTTTATTAACTCTTTCTCGGTGGTGCTTTAAAAAATCATTAATTCTATAGGGTTTTTATTATTTTTTCCCCAGGACATTCACCGTACCATAAAAATAATGTGTTATCTTTATTCTATGGGTCATCACGATTACGGCGATACCACATTTATATGGCTTTTTTATAGGTAACTTGTTTTGCAGAATATAGAACTCATTTTGTGAGAAATTTGCTTGTTTTTGTATCGCCAGGTAACAATGGGCAGAACATTTATATTTTTTGGATTAGCTTTTTGGTTTAGCTTTAGCTTTTTGGTTTAAAGCTTATTTTTTTGTGGGACAAGCTGTACTTTTTCTTGGTATCATGTTGGGGTAAATTTTACTTTTTTTATCACTTTTTATGCCCTTTTTATGTTGTCAAAATGTGAAAAATTCATAATTTTTGGGAGTTTTTTTGTGTTTTTTTTTACGGTGTTCACTGTTCGGGTTTAGTGACAATTTTATTTTATTAGACGGGTTGTTACAGACGTTTTGATGCCCTATATGTTGTGTTTTTTTGGTGATTTTCACTTTTTTATGTTTAATTTGATTACTGCATGGTACGGGACTTCAAGGGACTTTCATTCTTTTTTAATAATTTTTTTTAAATTTCAATTTCATTTTTAAACTTTTTTTTACTGTTTTATTTTGTCCCAGGGTGGCACATGAACAAGTGATCACTATGACCGCGGCATCTATAGGGTTAAATAGCCGGGATTGCTACTATCGCGATCCCGGCTGTTACTGCGGGATCTCGGCCACCGCGTACCTAAGATGTGATTCTACGTCAAGGTGCGTGAACGACCCGCATCCTATGACATAGAATCACGTCAAGGTATGGAAAGGGGTTAATGTAATAGATGGATATGTGTAGAGTTCACAAATGCCTCATATCGATATGTTAACATGAATAAATCATCATAATAATACCAAAATTGAAATAACTAAATATCTGATTTTAGAAATTTTAAGACAGTCACAACCTGCCAAATATATAAATAAAACAGATTAAAAAGTAAAGTTACCCGTAAAACCTATAGTTTTGAAAGCAGATAACCAGGCGATGCATTTTGCAATTAACTTTTGACAACCCTCATATAACTTTGTGACAAACTCAAATTGTTAAACAAAAAGTGCATTGAAAATGCCTTGATAATGTATGTTTTTACATAAAACTCACATCGAAGTGGAGTTTTATACACAAATAGGGACTTAAGAATAATATCACAAAGTGAGCAGATTTATATATACCACAATACACAACATGAAGAATTTACACTCCCTAAAATGATAAAACAAAAACTGTGACATATTTGGTTGCTATCCACAAAAGTGTTTAAAAATATATAACGCACAAACTAAAAAGCTACTATTCTGACGTTTAAATTCATATACACTACCACCTTCATGCAACTTTGCAGCAAACAGCAATAACATGCAAAAATTGCATGAAAATTAAAAATTTCCTCTAAAATATGTACAAATACAGAATACTTATATAAAGAAAATAAACTTTCCTAAAACAGCAAGATGTGTAGAGTTCATATACACCCCACATGTGTATATTCTTTATAATATGCAGCAAAGGGAATCTTAAATCCACAGGGGATACCAAACAATTTTCGCAGAAAATTGCACTGAGCTTCACACAGATCTATCATTGTATGCTCCCTTAAACAATGGTAACCCAAATAAATAACTATATATCCATAAACTAAGCCAATGAGATAGAAAAAGTCACTTTTAGATGTGTGCCATTGTATTAGTCGCACAATAACAGAACCCTCCGCGCTTCATAAGAATTTGAGTGAGAACGTCATAACCTAGGTGTAAATAATGGAGGATGGTGTGAAATAAAAACTTTATTCCAGAACATGTGTGTGTTTATTTGGTGTTACATATAACTTTATGGACAAGTTCTGGTTCGCAGTGTTAATATGTAGCGAAATTAGGTGAAGAGGATAGAATGTTCATCGTATCAGTCAATTTTCGCAAAAAAAAAAAACTATCACGAAATAAAAGGCAATAAGTGAGAAACTGTGTTCTTAGATAGTTCTGGATAGTAGAGGGTTAAAAACATGAGTTTTAGTTGATATTATTCCTTATCAATATGTAGTAACATATAAAGTGAATATTTCCATTATCTGTGAGGTGCAGCAGCTCCTGTGTGCAGCAAATTCTTCCTGCAGCTGCCGGGTAAGAATTTGGAGGGGGGGAGGGGACTTCAGGGGGCTATATCTTTGGCTCTGTGACACATAGAATCTCACTTCTTTTTTTCCTGTCAAACAAGATAGTCTCCTCTTTTATATGCATCTAAATCTGTGTTTCTAAGTTTCAGGAAAATGGAGATATCAACTGTTAAAAGGCGGTCGGGAGTGATTTTTACAGTATATATAAAAATTGCACCTGAAATTCTCACTTTAAACCTGAGTATCTCTGGATCAATGGCACCTAGAAACACAATTTTAGATTCAGTTGAAAGAATAGATTCTCCTCTTTCAGAGGAACCTGGGCAAATCCTCACTTTTCCTACCTTTAGCGCTGGCTCTGGCCATAGGCACCATAACCACAGAGGCAATGCACACTGATGAATCACACAAAACATGCAATCACTACATAGGCTTAAATAATTAAGTAACCTTATTTGAGTAATACACTCAAAACATAAACTCATCAGATTAAAAGAAAAAAAGGAGTTACAAAACAAAATACATACAATACATACAAACAGTTATGGGATAAAATAACAAAATACCCTTACCAGAGAGAGAGAGGCATTTTGGCTGAGGAATACAGTATAGAGATCCGGGCAGCCTTCTGATGATAAGAGTTCCTAGACTGACAAAGCCTTCTTCCAGCCTCACTAATATATACCCAGTTTTTGACCCACAGCCCCTTGCTGAGATGTCACTGAGAAGGTTTTTATTAAATTCCCTTATGATTGGAAGGTGGCACAACTGCCATTGCTTCCAATCATCAGGGTAATTGGGGTGTCTAGGCCTAACGTTAGGGTTGTTCTGCAATTGGGCTGGGTTTGCATGCAGCTAGGCTTTTGATACACAGGCCATGAGTGTATCTCAATCCTTTCACTTTCCGTGTAACTGAGGATCGATAATTATGAATTATGTCCCAGTTATGGGACAGCTATGATACCTCTTTTGTCTGTCCTGGCTTTTGGCAGGAAAGCAACACATGGGCCTTCTAATTCTCTGATCTCCTTTTCTTGGGCCACATAGGTGTGAATGCTCACACTTGGTGTACTAACATGCTACCACCCAATCTTTGGTCACAAAGAGACCTCCTGGGGTGACCTTACTGGCAGACTGCACAGAGTAATTATAATTTTTTTCTGCCAAAAGGAGTCTCATGCCTGGAATGTACATTTGGCAGTAATTAAAATTAAAAAAAAGGAAAAGAAACAAAAGGAAAAATAAAATATCTAGAGCTGGTGTAATATTGTCAGACCTTCCTTCAGTGCTCCGCCTCCTCCCTTCTTTTCCCTGTCAGAAAGCCGTTGATAGTCGATAGAGCCAGAAGGTGCTTCTGTGATGTACGCAGGAGCCCCTAAGGGCCATTTGCATATTTTTATAATTCCTTTTTCTCAAATAATAAGCAATTAACAGCTAAATGAAAAACAAATACTGTTTCAGGGGGCACTTGCCAGGATGTAAGTAGGCTTGGTTTAAAACAATCCAAATCCATGTGGTTGCTCTCCTTAAGCATCTTAATTTCAAGTTATATTGGTCTGTAACCCACTTATTTGCACATACAGCTGAAAAAAATTATCAATGCTGGATTTAATTTCACAAAATGCAAATAATATTGGCAAACGTAAAATATTAGCTTCATTATAAATTACCATTGAACTGTAAATAAACAAACATTGTAAATGGAATCTGCATATATCAGGCAGTGCAAGTTGCATGTAAAAGGCCGATATCTGGGCAATTAGTATGCATAGAGTCTTAGCAGTGAGCAGTGTATGCTGTGATAATTCAACAGGCAGGTTGTATTCCCTCCTTCCAGACTGACTAGCTCTCGGCTTTACTGATTTAAATTATTTTTGACTGACTCATGAAATATGTGTCCATCATTCCACACGCTTATCTGCTATGCTCATAAATAAATGCATTCTACATATCTTAAATGATTTATACCTATATTTCTCGATTCGATTTGCATCACTGTTTTGAAGATGCATTGACATTTTCTGAGAAAGAAAATAGATCCAAAGGACTTTTTAACATTTTACATGAACCAAACATTGGCTTTAAATTTCGTTAAAAACTGTGACAGCGTCTGATCTGAAGCACAATTTTTGTATGAAATTGCAGAATGGCATCTGAAATGTCAGACTTCATTGTTCTTTTAATGGAGAAAAATATTTGCATCCGTTTCAGTATGGATTTTCTTTTCACCTTTTTCTCTTCCATATCAATCGCAAAATATATCCTAGAAACTATTTCCAACAATCTGAACATTAAAAGTCATATTTGTGATAACTCTGTCTAGAATGTTAATAATAATAATGTTATAAGATAAGCACTATGCACGATTCACTCAGATCGTGCATCCAATTTCCTGCATTTGTCTCTTCCCCGCTCAGGTCTACCGCAGTTCACCATCTTCTTCCCAGTGCATGTGAGTTCTGATCTTGCGTCACAATTTGCTTTTAAATTCTGTGGTTTGTCCGAATCAGTCGGGTTGTCTGACGTCCGCGCCCCCCAGATTTGTGTCGCATGCAAGCCGGCGCCTATGTGCCACAATCCGATCGTGTGCGCCAAAAACCCAGGGCAATTCAGGGCAAATCGAAAAAAATTGCGAAACCCAACGGAAATGCGTCTGATGGACCCTTAGTAAATGTGCCCCATTGTGTTTATTGAAGGACACAAGAGCCTTAGGTTGGGCTCACAACTGTTTATTGCCATACGTTGTAAGGACACGTCAAGAGGATTCAAACATCTTTTATACATCTTTTCATCGTCTTTTCATCCTGCATATTTTGATGGACAGGATGTATATGCCTTCATCTGCCACTATTTGGCAATGTATTTGCTTAGCCTATACATTGAGTGCTTTCCCAATGTATACACCTAGCGTATACAAAAACCTTGGTGTGCACCCAACCTTACCTCCAATAGAATATATATGCAAAAACAGCAAATCCAAGGCACACACAAGGTCTTAATTTGGAGGTATAAGGAGGTACAGTGGGGCTTCATATGGTCCAATTGCTGGGTAAGTTTTATAACTACAAACAAAGATAAATATAACATATCCATATGAACAAAGCTAAAACAATATGTTCCCATAGCCTCATCTTTTTTCAGTGCCTTTGTCATTTTGGGGGAAAGGTCATTTGAAAAATATTTTTAAGGAATTGTTGGACACATTAGCCCCCAATTCCTATAACTTTTTTTACAAATACCAAAACATCAACAACAAAAAAAAAGCTGAATCACAGTTATCTTCATTCAATGTTCAAGTTATGTACTGAACTAATAACTTAAAACTGCCCTTTGTTTATCGAGCTGCACATTACTAGAAATTTACATATGGATTAGAATATGCAAAGTCATAAATATGTTGGAAGATTCAAAGATTCATGTTAAGCTCTTGTGGAAAAAAATCAATACTACAGTAACTCTTCCAATACACTAAACTAATAGGCTGACTGATGTGAGAAAATCATTAATGGACTTTTACTTGCTTGGTCATTACCTAATGGACTTCACACTTAAGTGAACCTTTGAAGTCATTATCCAAATGTGTTCAAGTACAAACTGTAAGTATCTTTGGCTAAGTGCATTTATTTTCTTGCGGTCAAGTTGAAGTACTAAGTGTAATTCTCCCAGGCCTTTTATCTTATTTCATACAAAAATTCTACTTATTTCGTGAAAATGCTTGTCATTTAACTTTTACCTGTTTTGCACCATTCCTTAGCATTTACTTACATAACTGGCATAGTATCTTTTATTGCAAATGTGAAACTACATCATAAAAAATAAATATAAACTAACTCAAACACTGTACCTATGTACGTTCTATAGTTCCTGTTACAATAGCTCATACTTTTAAACAAAATACTATATACATAGAGGGTATATCTGAGATAACAGGCTTTGATGTTTATAAAGAGCCTGATCCACTTTTGTCCATAGACCATGCCTGATATTGCTGCCTTATGGTCTTAATAAGGATAAGCTTCAATTAGATACAACCTTTCTTTATAATCACAGCAAACTCCATTAAAGGGGGTGCCCAGGAATTGCTATTGATGGCCCATCAGTAGGATCAGCTCAACAGACATACAATGCATGGAACTGGAAATAGTTTGCTTCTTTGTCATGGTTAAATAATAAATGGAGCAGTAGCTGCAATTATAGCTTATGGCCACTATCTGCTTCTGGTTCAGTGATCTGTGTTTACGGCAGAACAGCTGGTCAATATGTTTGATAATATATTGATGGCCTGTTCTACAGGCTAGTGAAATTCCTGGACAAGCCCCTTAGGTTCATTGATCCATTTTAAAAAGAAGGTGGGTATACAACACAGATTTTTAATTATTATTTTACTACATTTCATGAAAAGTGTGTTTTGTAGACATCTTCAAGTAAGACAATTGACTTGAATTACAGACTCATGTTGCACCTGCAATGTTTCAGCAACTCCATATAGCTTTTCTCAAGCAAAATAATTCATTTTCCAAACATAGAAAGAACAATCAGTTTTAATCAAACTTTTCCCACAGTGCAAGGGGTTAAACTTATATTTAAATTTAGGGACAAATTGACACCACTTAATTGTCTACAAAGTGTATTAGGAAGCTACAAAAATGTTTAAATACAAAGTAATTGACTTAAGCTATTTTCTTGTGGACTTGAGATTTTTCACCGAACATCATCCCCTTTATTCTTTTGGTCAGTAGGACCACGTTTATTATTCAATCAGTGGTATTTTCTGCAATCTCTTACGTGCACTAAGCTTTAATTTTCCAGAATAGAGCAAGTTTTAATATCATTTTACCATATAACAAAATTAAATACGCCCTCTATACACTAGTATCAGGGAAATTTCCCCCACAGCTACAGACAAAAAGCTCAAAAAAAGGGAATTAACCACTTTCATAGTAAAAACAATCAAGTTTTATTTCAAAATTCTATTTCAAGTTATTGTTAAGGCGAACATTAACTTATTGTTTTGGCTGCCATCTCACCCTCGCCCCAATGCGCGTTTTGCCTGTTGCTTCCTCAGGAGAAGTTATACATGGTATATATTTGACATGATGTCTGAGGAAGGGGGTGTGTCCACTGATATATATATTTATTAGGCATCCTAGCTTGTTTGAACAGAAGGGGTCTGATTACAACTCCAACACCTGGAGTATACTGTTAGAGTATACTGTTGTTGAAATGGGGGGGCTATCAGATCACCCATGGCAGTACTGCTATTTAAGTCCAGCATACATACATGATCCAAGCATTTTAAAGGTTAACTGTCATAATTGGTACAAGAACCAATTGTGGCAGCTAATAGGCAGTGTCTGCCTTCCATATATCCTAAATAATGCTGCACAAGTTATTAAGGGTCTTATTAGTTTACCAGAAATAAACATATATAATTATATCTATGAGTCTTAACTTTTAAAGGTGATAGTTGTTTATGAATAATAACAATCTTTTGGGCAGGGCTAATTCTCTGGCAACTGCTTGCAGATATGCCAAGCTGCTTGGTCATACATAAGACCTTTAGCTTCTTTTGTTGGATGCATAGCATCGCAAACAAGAAAAATGATTAGCAACTGATCTACAGTACTATTAGGTTCTGGTCAAAAGATTATACACAACCTTGAATGGGGGCAAAAGGAAAGAGAAGCTGCATTTTTTTTGTCCAACAACATATCTTGAGCAGTGAATTCAAATGGAATCTCTCACTAAACCTAATGACTAATTTTCAACATTAAACCTAATGACAGTTTCCCACAGAAGACTTCTTTTTCCATTCTGTTTTTATAATAAAAAGCTATAGCTCATACCCTTATTAAATCAATTTTAAAAAGGATTGGCACCATGCCAGCACACTCAATGAGTCACAAGCACAACGTTTTCTTGTTTTCTGCCAACGATTCCCTCAACTCTCTCAATCCCACTTCCCTTCAGCTAACGTAATTATTTTCAATTTCTAAGAACTGCAATTGCGAATTTGGTTCTCTCCTCCCCCTTGGAATTTGTGTACTATTCTCACTGCTTAGCAATGTGCATGATACATGCAAGCAGTGCACAAGCAACTTCTGTTTGAAGATCATAAAGTTGGATGACTTGAATGGGGAATGAGGGAGCTGAGGAAGACATCCAAGTGACACAGTGTCTTGGGTGATGAGAAGACTCACCCCTCTCTGATTGATATTTATAATCAAAACTGAATGGGAAAGCAGTAAGAAGACTACTAAGGGGACATGTCATTAGGTTTAATGATGACAACCCGATGACAGGTTCCCTTTCAAGTTTTACACTTTTCTTAATTTGACATACTTGATTTTAAATGTTACCAAAGAAATCATTAAAATAAGGGCATGTAAACTTTACTTTATTGATATTTGAAAAAAAAGAGAAAAGGGTATGCATTTTTATTACACCAAATGGTGTCTTACCATATGTTGTATTAAAACAGTAAAGTAAGTAGATATTTCTTACACATAAAACTGAAGAACCATAATTCAAATTTTCTGCCATTTACTTGTTAACGCAACATCTGTTTTTTAAATTGTTGCTATTTGTGCTTTTGTAATTTACCACTAAAATCTTATGTCATATGTCTTTTCTCAATTCACAAACAGGCTTGATTTACAAATCTTATCTGATATCCTTTCATATAATATTGTCATATATATTTGGATGATAAAATTGAAAATTGTAATTTATTTATAACACCTACATTATGGCTCCCTTGAGATATCCTTATACATTAAAAATTAAAGTCCTTGTTCTCCTTGCAGCCTTAACATCTAATGGGGTCTCATTAAGCACCCCCTTTGCCTAACAGTCCCTGGATGCAATAAAGCCTGCGCAAATTATCAACCCATAGCTACCTAACAAGACATGTTTTGCTAATGTGTAGGGTTTAGGTGTTCTGTTTCCTGATTTGTCAATTGACATTTATCAATAGTGTTCGATGTGACCTCTCCCTTCAAGAAAGTGACCAGAAAGGATTGCCCATCATCTCCATTGTTGTATGTGTTGACCATGGAGCATCTGGACTGATTGCCCTGAGATAAAATCTCTTGCTTGCATGCAAGGATTATCTTCTACTGTGGCTGTACCTCCTTCCACTCTTTCATACTAAAGTTGAAAAACTTTGGGAATATCAGTCATTTCAAGGTCAATTTAGCCAAGACTAAGGCCTTGAATATCTCCTTTCCACAATCTGTGGTTTCCCATTCCCACACATATGATTACCACTAAAATCTTATGTCATATGTCTTTTCTCAATTCACAAACAGGCTTGATTTACAAATCTTATCTGATATCCTTTCATATAATATTGTCATATATATTTGGATGATAAAATTGAAAATTGTAATTTATTTATAACACCTACATTATGGCTCCCTTGAGATATCCTTATACATTGAAAAATTAATGTCCTTGTTCTCCTTGCAGCCTTAACATCTAATGGGGTCTCATTAAGCACCCCCTTTGCCTAACAGTCCCTGGATGCAATAAAGCCTGCGCAAATTATCAACCCATAGCTACCTAACAAGACATTTTTTGCTAATGTGTAGGGTTTAGGCGTTCTGTTTCCTGATTTGTTAATTGACATTTATCAATAGTGTTCGATGTGACCACTCCCTTCA
Source organism: Engystomops pustulosus (assembly GCA_019512145.1). Taxonomy (NCBI): domain Eukaryota; kingdom Metazoa; phylum Chordata; class Amphibia; order Anura; family Leptodactylidae; genus Engystomops; species Engystomops pustulosus. Next base: position 190,394,772 of record CM033641.1, read on the forward strand.
AGAAAGTGACCAGAAAGGATTGCCCATCATCTCCATTGTTGTATGTGTTGACCATGGAACATCTGGACTGATTGCCCTGAGATAAAATCTCTTGCTTGCACGCAAGGATTATCTTCTACTGTGGCTGTACCTCCTTCCACTCTTTCATACTAAAGTTGAAACACTTTGGGAATATCAGTCATTTCAAGGTCAATTTAGCCAAGACTAAGGCCTTAAATATCTCCTTTCCACAATCTGTGGTTTCCCATTCCCACACATATGACCCCATAAATTCTAGTTACAAGTCAGCCTCTCCTAACTAATGAAATACTTAGAAAAGACAGGCTTTAAGATCTGGTGAATATATATTTTTGAATAAATATTATGAAAGTAGGTATTCCACATATGGACCAATTTGGGACATGATGTTAATGGGATGAGATCATGATAAAGACGCATCACGTGAAAATATTGATCGATGGTGTATTCTATCTGATGTGTGCTAAGCCCTTCAAAAAGTATATTTGTTTGCTATATCTTCTTTCATGTCCTGTATGAGTAAATTCTTCGCTTTCAATAAATATGCAAATGATACTTGAGCAGTAATTTAGTTTTTGTATATTACTATAGTTGTTTTTTATATTCTACATTGTAACATAAGACAGTAAAGCATAAATCCTACAGTTAGTCACAATTTCCCTTTGACCTGTGAATTAATAGCTACAAAGATGCATTTACAGGATGAGATCATTACCTTTCCTGGCAATCTTTTTAAGCAGGTCCTTTAATGCATTATGCTTTAAATACGTGGCTATAAGACTCCACATGCCTACATGGTGGCCTTATCTGGCAGTCTCCGTAAGGAGAACTCTTACTTCCCGACCCAAGTCACAAGCCTCTCACCTAGCCAAACCAGTTGCCGATGCTATACTGAGGAGACCCAATCAGGACGAAAGAATTGTGTGTACAGTTGGAAGTCTCTTCCTTCTGGAATAGAGATACTGGTTTGGTTTTAATCCTCTTGTAGGTCATGCTTGATGTCATGGGGGCTGCCTTACAAGGTAGCTAAAAGAGGCGTGGTTTTCCTTATCCCATCCTGGAAAACTTTGCATATTATCCTTAAATGCTTTAAAAATAGAAAGCTAAAAATATATTCTACAGCAGGACAATTTCCCTATATTCACCCAGTATAATAAAGGACTTTATTTAGCATAAAAAACAAGAAGTCCTGGAAGAAATCTATGGCTCACACCTCAACATGATTGAGTCTGTCTGGGAATAAATCATGAGACAAAAGGATTTGAGCAAGCCTACATTCACATAAGATGGGAGGTTACTTCTCCAAGTTGTTTGGAATACCCTTGCCATCTTCAAAAACAGTGTACCAGTGTTTCTAGAACTAGTCCCTGTAGACTTAAAAATATTCCTACATTCCTTCCTACATCACAAAAACATCTTTTTTCACATTTAAAGCTCTTTTCCAGCTGGTCCAAAAAGGGTGCATGAATTCTGGAAAGGAGCGTGGCCTAGCCAGTGTGTCAGAAAATTCAATCCAACTTATATCTGCTTAAAGTTAACTCCACAGTCTCAAACTAATCAAAATGAATCATCCAGCATGACTTATCTGTCACAAAATAAAACTGTGGAGTCTGCCTCTACACTAGTCTCTTGGTTGCTGAAGTTGAGAGCACGAAATATGTGTCAAATCCAAGTAGTTGATTAACCACTATGTCAGACAAAAAGGTGGCAGGTGGAGCAGGCAGAGGTCGCAGCACAGTAAAGGGACGTCGCAGCAGAGGTCAGTCTGTGTGGCTAGAACTGCCATTGTCATCTAGCGGAAGTGTGTTGATCAACAACCTAAAGGTTGTCAATGGTTGACTAGGTCATCCACTTCCTCCCAAATAAAGTCTGACAACCCCAGCCTAGAGTCCGTGGGTTTGTCAGATACAACACTTAGTTGGCATGGTCCAGGAGCAGATCAGCGGCCCTCATGTGTCCTCAACCAGCCTCTGCCCTGTTCATTTCCCTCAGCCAATGATCTACTAGGTGGTCTGGGCTCAGTGCCACTATTCAGCCAGGACGAAGTCTTTGAGGACAGTCAGCAGCAGCATTGCCGGGGAAGAGGTGGGATAGACATCCGCTGCTTCATGCAGTAGGCGGAAAAGTAAAGATGTGGAGAGTGGCACGGGAGGTTATGTTGCACTTGCAAGTAGTCAGGCTGTGCATACTGAGACCATTAAGGAGAATAGAAGTGACAGGGAAACACAAATCGATGATGCTGAAAAAGAGGGTGTTAGCTTGCGCTTCATTCAGCAAAGTAGGCAGCAAGTCGCTGCTGTGGCCGTGAGTCAGCAGTGTGAGTACAGGAGCCAAACGGCCGAGGGGTACAAAAGTCCAAGTAAGCAGTGGCACAGGGCTCAGCGAGGCAGCGGCGTTAGTAGTCACTCGGTGCAGAGTGTTGGCGGTAAAATTACCAACTCGGCGGTGTGGCAGTTTTTTGTTAAGACACCAAAGGAGTCGAGCCCGTGTATATGTAGAAACTGCTGGCAGAAAGTGAAGTGTGGCCAGGGTGCGTCACCATCCAATGGCCTGGGAGAAACGTGGCTCAGAAGTGGTAAGCAGCAACAACTGCAGCAGGACCTAGTGGTACACATGCCATTTCTGCAAGTCAAGGCTCCAGCACCTCTGCTGTAGGAAGCTGTGCCTCCAGGCAGGACCCAGCTGTAGCACACCGAGCTTGCGCATAACGTAGTGCAATACATCTGTATTGCACTGTGTTAGATGAATAAAAGCATCGGTTGTTCAAGCTAACCTATAAGAAAAAAAAAAGTTTAAAACACTTAATAAAGTTTTTTCAATAAAAAATAATTAATTAAATAAGTAAAAGTCACCTAAACAACAACATTCCTTATACACATCTAATAAGGTACATAAAACACAAAATCACATAAAACCCCCACATATTTGGTATTGACGGATCTTTAATAGAGATGAGCGAGCACTAAAATGCTCGGGTGCTCGTTACTCGAGCCGAACATTTCCCGGTGCTCGAGTGCTCGTTTCGAGTAACGCCTCCAGGCAGGACCCAGCTGTAGCACACCGAGCTTGCGCATAACGCAGTGCAATAAATCTGTATTGTACTGTGTTAGATGAATAAAAGTATCGGTTGTTCAAGCTAACCTATAAGAAAAAAAAAAGTAAAAGTCACCTAAACAACAACATTCCTTATACACATCTAATAAGGTACATAAAACACAAAATCACATAGCTCACCCGTTTGATGGTCAGCATTGGCCCAATTCAGATGTCAGTGGTGCACGGAAACACCCCAAAGTCGAAGGGTAATGAGCAACACCAAAAAGACTTTTCTATCTGGCACTAATGACGATAAATTTCTAACATTATTGGACCTGCTCAATGAACACTGTAAAAAAAACTGAAAACCTTTCCAAAAATGTCAATTTTTTTATAAAATCCATTCACAAAAATGTTCCAAAAATTATCAAAAAAAGTTACGCCAAAATGGTACCACTGAAAAGAACAACTTAACACGTAAAAAATAAGCAACAAACTAACTCTGTCAACCAAAATAATATTAACGCTATGTCTCCGAAAAAATGGTGATCAGAAAAATAGATGAGATTCTCTCTATATTAGTTTTTCTTCAGTAAACATGTATAAAAAATATATAAATAGGTATCACCGTAATCATAGTGGTCCATACAAGAAACATAACATATTATTTTTATGTCCAAAAAAAGCAAATGCAAGCCTGCTCACCCGTTTGATGGTCAGCATTGGCCCAATTCAGATGTCAGTGGGTATCTCGAGTCTTCAAGTAGTCGCCCCACGGTTTAGCGTGGGGGGGCTATAGGAAGGGACAGAGGTTGGGGCAAGCTCAGGGCACACTATCCCCTGTCTTTTGTGTACCAATCTTAACAATTTTTATGTCCAAAAAAAGCAAATGCAAGCCAGCTCACCCGTTTGATGGTCAGCATTGGCCCAATTCAGATGTCAGTGGTGCACGGAAACACCCCAAAGTCGAAGGGTAATGAGCAACACCAAAAAGACTTTTCTATCTGGCACTAATGACGGGTAATGAGCAACACCAAAAAGACTTTTCTATCTGGCACTAATGACGGGCAAAACTTCTTTATTTGTCCAAAAGTTACAAAGACATGTACAGTGGTGTAATAAAATCGAATAAAATCGACATGCAGTGTCTTGATAATTTTTTTATATTATTTTTATGATATGGTGAATTGATGATTTTTATAACCAGAATTGATGATTTTTTTTTCTCCATAAATTCAAGAGTTTATAAAATCTCATCAATAAGCTAAAGACCCACTAAAATTAAATATTTTAAGTGCATCTAATCTCGCAGAAAATAAGCCTTTATGTGTCCAAATTGACAAAAAAAGAAATAAAGATTGTATAGCCCTTAAAAGAGACAATGCAAATCTGCTCTGAATGTTGCAGCTTCCCTTCAATGCCCTGATGTGTGCCCATACAGCAGTTTACCACCACATATTAGGTATTGGCGTACTCAGGAGAGATTGTGTATCAAACTTTGTGGAGTCTTTTGGCATTTTATCAACTGAGAATTTTTAAATTTTTTAAAAAATACATTATTTGGCCAAAAAAAAAAAAAAATTGCACATGATTTTGTTTTATCCCCTTTATAACAATTAAAGGGTTAACAAACTTCATTAAAGTTGTTTTACATATGTTGAGGGGTGTAGTTTCTAAAATGAAGTAATTTATGGGGCTTTACTATTATTTAGGCACTGTTCTAAAATGAAGTAATTTATGGGGCTTTACTATTATTTAGGCACTGTAAGTGACCTGAGAGCTCAGCAGGTTCTTTAAAAGTCTGATTTTGTGCTTTTTATGAAAATATGAAAAATCAGACCTAAAGTTCTATACCACATAACATCCTACAAAAACAAGATGACACATAAAAAACCATGTTGACATAAAGCACACATTTAGTGAATGTTAGTTATTAGAGATGAGCGAGCACTAAAATGCTCGGGTGCTCGTTAATCGATACAAACTTTTCCCGATGCTCGAGTGCATCGTATCGAATAACGAACCCCATTAAAGTCAATGGGACACGAGCATTTTTTCACTGAAAGAAAACATTAAAAGAACAGTGCAGAATAACACATTACAGATGTTTACAGATGTTTTCCTTGTAAGAACACATTGAAATAACACTATTCTTCACTTTGCAGGGGTTCACGCGTGTCTTCCGCTAAGTTAGGAGATGTACACGAACATCTGGAATGTGAAAAATAGTGTTCTTTCAATGTGTTCTGCACTTAAATTGTTCTGTGTTCACTGTTTTCACTGTTTTTATTCTATAGATCTATCCTTTAAGAACTTCCAGTTCAATTTATTAATGTAGCCAAGCAGCAGTAGATAATTTATAATGTGTGGATGTGTGGTCCAGATCTTCTTCTCCTTATGTTAGTTTAGTAAATACTTCAATTCTAAATCATTTCTAAATCACCCCTTTCTCAGAATTCTGTATTGTGTACGTTTATATATACTCTGTATATGTATGTATAAATTGACCATATGTTACAAAGGTTTTTTGGGGCATATCAAAATGCAGAATGCTGGCTTATATATTGGGTTCTTTACTTAAAGTGCTATTCTAATTAATGTTATTGTTTTTAAAATGAAAAATTATTCAAATTTCCAACATACTTTCTGTATCAGTTCTTTATGGTTTTTTGTGGGGGGGGGGGAACTGCTCCTTTCCAGCTCCTCCCAAAAGGCAACTGCCTAGTCACACAGCACATGCTAATGAAAGGTACAATATAACATATCTTTTTTTCTGTAAAACCTATTTTCAACATTAATGATTTGTAACGTTGCTTGAATATTATTTTTTTGGGCAAAATGACCCAAATCATTATCCTCTTACCTAGCTTGTAGAAAACTGGACAGCCTTCAGAAGAAGATTTGTGCACTCTTCAAAGGAGGAACTTTCCTCAAGTGAGATCACAAGAAAATTATAAGAAAACAAGAGCCAGGAGTGTCTCTGGTCGTTTCAAAATGCGCTGTTTAATCCTAGTCTAGATGTTCTAATTAAATGAATAACAAAAATCTATTCAATGCATCATGTTATATAACTATGTATGAAACTACATAGTCTCAATAAAACATAGTAGAAATGCAAATTATATGTATATAGTCACAAACATGTACATCAAACAGCTCAACCACAACCAGACTTGGTGCAAGCTGTCAGACTGGGTGAGTGGTGTTGACTAACCCTGCAATGTCCCTGTGGGCTTAGATAAAACCACACTGATAAGGATGACCAACTTTCTGGAACCTAACTAATAGACCCTAAAAGACCCTACAAGGTGACAAGGCAGAGACAGACAAGTCTGAGACAGGCAAAGTGGGGTCACACCGGTAGATAAAGATACTTAGGGACAAACAACATATACAGACAAGTGGAGTTGACAGAACCGGGTCAAAAGCAAGATTTCGGCAAAGGTACAGAATCAAAAAACGATAGAATGGACGATTAAACGTAGCTAAAGTTGGATACACAGAATAACAAAGAAAGCAATAGCACAAACAAAGTAAAGGAGAAGGACTGCAATAACCATCACCCATTAACATTAAACCACAGCCCTAAAGAGAACAAAAAAATGCATTCTACACTGTCGTTCCACATTGTTACGCTGAAGGTAGTTTCTACATAAAAAAATGTGATACCCCTGGGGGATGAAAATACAGGGTCAACTCTAGTATCATTTTAAGAGATATAGTTGCCACATATTTTTTTGTTTTTCAATCTCATGTATTTCTCAAGATATCCCCATTTATAACCAATTTTTTACCCATTTACCCAATGTCAATTAAATTGACTTAGTTTGGATCAATGTAATTTTTCCTTAGGAATCCAGATCTGGAATGAAAAAATTTGAATTTCCATTTAAGATTTTGAAGTTGTGCCCCACTTCAAGGGAGTGGGGGTAGAAGTCAATGTTTGGTATCATTGGTAGATTTTTGAAAAAATACATTTTTCATTTATCTTTTCATGTATATTTTGTGAGATATTACACTGTCCTGACCTTTTTGTTACACCCAATGGAGTTCATTTATCATACGCCAGCACTCATGCAATGGGTCCGTCGAAAAACTCATGAACAGGAATGCCCTGTACTGGCCTACTCCCTGCTGGTCACACCGACCCCCGGCATGCCCCAACACACTCCTGCCAGCCCCCCTAACATGGAGGTGGCAGAAAGGGGGAAATAATTGGAAGCTCTAGCAATAAGCTAGCATTTGCAATCATTTCACTGGTTTGGCACAGTAGCCCTGATAAGTAACCCCTTATACGTCTATTTAAGCATATGGTATCCTACATACTGTAGTATTACAGAAAAATATCCAGTAAAGGTTACCTCTTAAAAAATTCTGTTGAGTATCTAATTCAGTTCTGTTATGTCTACAAGGTTTCCATGTTCACCAGCTTATGCTTTACTGTTTTCTGTCAGCAATTCCTGTTTTCTTTATTCTCATTGTGTTGCCCTGGATAATATTTTGACATGATGATTCTCATCTCCATAATGTTATGCCACTACTTTACCTGAAGTATATATTTGTCACATACAGGTACACATGGTTGAAGGGTATATGATAAGTAAGAGGTATGTTAGATGAAAGTGACTCTGTAGTGTTTTCTGTACTATTTACAGCATAACTATGTCGGAGGTAAGCTGGTGGTGGTGAAAACATAATGCCAAAGATGAGATAACAAATGACAGTGATGTGATGTGTTTTCATACAAGTAGAAGGTGTGGAAGTAAATTGTTTTTTTTCACATAACCACCAGTTGGTGCAAATCATAAGCCACAGAGAGACAAACATAAAAATGGATACCCATTCCATATCATGGAGTATATTTGCCACCCTTTTCACACATTCACAAGTTTTATTGGTGAAAGAGAGAGAGAGAGAGAAAGAGAGTAAATTAATATATCATGTATCAATATGATTATAAAATGAGGAGTTGTGACCGTATGCTTGAATGTTTTTAAAATTATGATTCTTTTATAGTGCTTGTAAGATTAAGATTGATTAGAGTAAAATTCACCTTTGGTCAAAAACATTTTAAAAGTGAAGTTTTATTAACTTCTTTAAATATAAGTAAAGCAATGAATCAGCTGACACTGTCTCTTGACATTTTATTAGCTACTACGTCCACCCCAAATTGTTTTGCAGTTTTTCCACTATACTAATTATACCATTTAATTACTTAACACCAGTGAAAATACGTTTTGTAGGTTTTATTGAGGGAAACATTGAAAGCAAATTGGTCCATTTTGTTTAAGGCTGTATGTGCACTGCATAATATATACCCCCAAAATGCATAATTCTTCTGAGCATGATGTCAAATATACGTACAACAATTATTATGATGTCACATGGAATGAAAATTAGTCCATTTTGTTTAAAGAAAATCTAACTTTTGATTTATTGCATTATGAAACAAACAAACATTTCGAATGCTGTATCTACACTGATGCAGAAACATATCTTGTCTAATCTCTGAACTGAGTGGGTTTGCGGAAAAAACAATTATAACATTGAGGATCTTGGGAAATCTGGATGATGTTACAAAGAATAGAAGTCATACTGTATTTAAATTTTAAATTCATCTTCCATCCTTGGCATTAGTTAGTCTTTGTATGTGGATATTAATTGTACAAGTTAATATTCAAAAATATTAGGGTCAGATAAGATAGGTTCATACATTAGTTTTACCTGATTTTTTAATCAGATTTGTAAGCCTACTAAGGTAACATACCCTTAAGTCACTGTTAATAATTGGTGAACCAAGACATGACAAAGGTGCAGATTGTGACTTCCTTGCATGTTTATCAATGTCCTATGAACAAGGAATTTGTGATACATCATTACTGACATTACAGCAATTGGATGGATGGGGAAGTTTCGGTCTTTCCTTTGAGGAGAACAGATGAGCTCTGCACATACGGCTTTTGATGACAGTATAACATTAGGTCTGTGTTACAGTATAGCATGAACCTGCCTGTCGATATAGAATTATAATATATATTATGCAGGCACAGCCCTGTAGAACTGAACTCCCCTTGCTAGAAATTTAGTAGAATTTGTAATTGAAAAATTTGCTGCTGCTGCTGCTGTCATGAAAATTGTGGTTCCTAATACCAATTGATACCATTGTCAAGTACCAGAATTAATACATCCTGCCAGTAGGTGCAATATATCCTGAATTTAGATGGGTTTCTTTAGTAAAACTTTGTTATATTTTGTTACCTAGGTAATGAAATAGAATAAATAAACTATGAAAGGAATACCTGATTGCTTTCTGTTTTTTTCTGAAACACAGATTCTTTTTAGTTTGAGAAGTGTGTTCTTAAAATGTTAATGCTAGGTACAAAAGGAACAAACACAAGCACAAAGAACTGAATGATTAAGGAAACCTCCCAGCAAAATCATATCTAATTCAGGAAATTGCAGCTAATTGCATGAAGCTGTGCCTTAAGATTTAAGGTCACCTTCTTTGAAAAGGTAGCTTGTAGAAGCATATTCTTTTAGGTAACCTAGAAGGTAATTTCAAATGTCTTTAAGGAAGCTGAAATAGTGCAATTACTTATGCTAACATATTTGTTGATTGTCTCATCTCAGATTGTAGTTTCTCTTTGTTATCAGAAGACAAAGTCAAACGTTTTTTGGTTTTCTTGCCGTTTCTCTTCAAAAACTGAAAATGTTACAGAAAATTTCAATCATAGAAACTATCTACTTAATTAGTCTTAAAAACAGAGTTTGCCAAGTCTCTGTATACGGTATACAGAAATGTTACAATAAATATCTATTTCTAGTAAAGTATACCAGTTTACTGGTATATACTATTCTATTGATTAAGGGTTTAAGACACAGAAAAGGGCAGATAGTTTCAAGCCTCTTTGATAAATCTGGTATAGTATACAACTGTCTAGTCTAATACTAAAGTAGTAGTATTAAGTATACTAAAGTATTAGACTAGACAAAGTTAGAGAAGACAGTCATATACTATATACTTTTGATCTGCCCCAGTGTATCTGAACCAAGAGAGACAAAGTTCAACCTAAACCTACAGCACAAATCATTTACTGCCCGGACAAGTTTATAGGATTTGCAAACTTCCATCCAATATGTTATCACTGTAAATTGTGATGGTCTAGGAGTTGGTGATGTGACTTTGGCTTAAACGCAGCAATAACATCACTTACTTAAAAGAGCTCACTAACGGGCAAAGAAACCATGGTCTAGTAACCATGCTGACACAAGGAGCCTCCTGAAAGGGCACAAGTTATATGCAATGAGGTTTAAGGTGCCCAGTGCTAGGATGTGGGGCAGGAGGGGGGGTCCAGTAGGGAAATGCACCTGGTAGACCTGCAAGGGGAACATAAAAAGGGCTGAGTTACGGGTTGAGTTGCAGATCTAAACTTGGGGGACTGCTGGAAATCAATCCAGGGTGTCCAGCAGTTGTGACAGAGGGCTTACATGCTGAGCTGCTCAGAGGTTGATTCCTCTATTTTCTGAATGTGGGAGACCTCCGCAAACCACTTGCTGATGGAGGAAGCCACTGGGACTTCCATCGCCTTGGGACTATAGTCCTTGTGGCCAAGAAGAGGTTTTTTTATTTAATTGGAAATGGGACCAGAAAGGGCAGGACTATCGCCAGATCGTTGTTCAGCCTGACATCCAGAATTTTAAGAATAAGTGCCAAGACTGTGTTGCAGAATTATTCGGAATGCAAGTTTAAAAACAGGTGAAGGGGGTATAAACTCAATAATTGTTAAAAGCTCAAATTTACTAATATTTATAAAATCAAATCACAATTCACACAGACTAGATAACTGAAAAAATGATCCCAAATATCGTGGGTGAACCAATTGGATCTTGATCTTTGCTGGATCTTACCTACTAACATTAGTACAGGAGCAACAGAGGGTCTGCTGTGTGTTGCAAAGTTGCAGTTTCAAACCGGAGTTGCTTGCCTTATTATCCATTATGGATAAGCTAGATGCTAAATGGTACTCTCAGTAGCCCCGATCCTTACAAGGGAATTCCCAGAACTGATACCAGAACCGTACTATTTTAGTACAGCTAGTAAGTCCTTAGAGTGCATTTCTTAGCATTTCCAGTGGCGGTATAAAACCACTACTTTCATTAAGGGAATAAACTGACGTAATGACAATGTGGTCAGCCTCTTCCGGAAACAAAAAAGTATTCACACGTCCCAAAAGAGAAAAAGCAGAGTGGTGCATAATCCTTATAAATTTAACATAAGGATTTGTTTATAATAGCATATATTCATTAGCATAACATTATATTAACAGTATAATAGGTGAGTATAAGTAAATAAGTGTAATGTGAAAGCATCTTACACTTTATACACTTAAGATTTAAATGAAAAAAAATATATTTCCTGTGAATACTGATCTATTGGAAATCAGCAAATGAAATAGTAATCCAGAAAGATTATATTCTTACTCATCTGTGTTGTATTTGCTTGAAGGCCACAAGTCCCATCTGTTTCAAAACACCTGTCCTTTGTTTAGGGATTATGCCAACATGGAATAGGACCAACAGTTGCTTGTGATGATAACTTATATCTTGTATTTTATTGGATTTGTGGTACTTTGTTATTTTTAATCTTGCTAACTTTCAGCATACTTATTGGTCTATGAAAGTGAAGAATGTATGAAATTAAATGTATACAAAAGTGTGCTAAAGAGCTATCTAAAATAACAATAATTGCAAAAACAAAGACAAAATAGTGTCAGTCCCACTTGTGCTCAATACTGTGTCCAAACACACAAAAAAACAGATTAAGGCATAAAATGGTATGTTGCTGTAATAGTTAATTTAGGGGTGATATTCAGGGTGCTCTAAATCCAAGTTAAAATGTCCTTCCATGGCAAAAGAAAAAATGGACAGCACTCACCAATCTTCAGCAATCTTCAGGTAAAATGCTGTACATCTTGTAATCCCTATAGCATTTGACATTGTGGGGTTCAATGGACACAAACCCCTTATCATGGAGATACCAAAGTTATCTGGAGTTATTTTTTAATTCCTTTCTGAAAAATGGAGCTGTATTGCCCTTTCTGACACATGTAACATTTTATACTTCTTTGTACAAAGTGGCA